>JAAIXI010000202.1:910555-992277 GCA_013403645.1 Heliconius nattereri
GAATCAGTGACACATCCTTAATTATTTATTAGAATGTTATACAGTAAACTATAATTTCCATCTAGATGAAATGCTAAAAGTGACTATTATATTAATTTTCATAAGGATGAATATCAAAATGTCGCGGTAACGGTCGCGTAGCGACGACGGTTGTTATTAACATGGCAGAACAAATTGCATGTCAAATTAGAAATAAGTATTTGAATATATTAGTATATATGTATAATGTAATGTTATATAGCCTATAGCACTTCTGAAGATTACAGCTTTCATACAAAACAAAAACAAAGTAAATCGGACCAGTAGATCCAGAGATCTTAGCGTTCAAACAAACAAACAAACTCTTCCGCTTTATTATATTAGTATAGATTAAGATATTAATTTAAACGTGAATATCTCTTCTCGTCAAACGGTAAGCCTCGGTGGTAGTTTCGTATCTAATAAGTAGTTTAATTAATACAAATAATATTAGCTGTACTATTTAATACTCGGAAGCAGACTTTGGTAATAAAGCTCTGCGAGCTTTCAACGAGTATTGTGTAGGTGAGAAAGTTAAATTTTTTTTTGTTTAGAATATGTCTAACTAGCGGACGCGCGCAGTTTTGCCTGCTTATTTGTACCCTTAGGGGTGAATTCTAATAGAACATGAAACACGTGTTCAATGATATAATTTTAAAAGTCTCAATTTCAAATTTTATTAAAATCAGTGCCTATTTTTTTTTCCATACATACTTTCAACCCCTATTTCACCCCTTTAGGGCTAAAATTTTTCAAAATCCCTTCTTAGTAGACGTCCAGATTACAAAAGTAAACATCTGTCCAAATTTCACGTTTGTACGCACAGCGGTTATGGCAGGCATTACGTGTTGAGTCACAGAATTCAACGCCGCGCTCTGTCTGTTGTCGCTTGAACACCAGAGCGAAGAAATGGAAATATAAACGTAAATAAATATTTCACTTCATCGAGTGAAGCTGATTTATTTATTTATTATATTAGGTAAATGATGTTCCGTATTAGTGCTAGTTTATACTTAGCATTGCCTACGTTGTTTTACCAATAATTGAGTTGACCGGTAAACTAAGTTTCAACCGTAGCGCACATCTAGCCCGGCCATGTATATAGTTTACAAGCTATTTTAACGTGATGGACGACAAATTGATTTTATAATATTATTTTAATAACAAATAATATTGTTTTAATTATATTTTTTACGGAAAAAGGAAAGGAAAATATTTAGAAACTTGTAAGACACACTCAGGTTCAAGTACTGCTACTTCTGATTTTTTTTGTTAGCATGTGAATAATATAAAAAAACATATTTTTTAATACAGTTGTCAAGTACTTTAGACTACATTTAAAAATATATTTGCACTAAGTGATTTTTTTTTAGAAACAATAATAAAAAAGGCAAATTTCTAAAATTTATAGAAAATTTAACATTTTATATAAATGCATATTTTAATTATCCATGTTTAAGCAGTAGCATGTTTTATAGCAAATTCAATTATCTTAACAAGTTCAGTTAAACTTCGTATCTCGTAGAAGTGGTTTTAGTTTCAGTTGTTTCAGGTGTTCTAGTTAACCGATAAAGGTGTCAGATTTCTGTTTTTTTATTATAATTTAATAAAATATTTTAATATGCTTAGTATTGGCATTTTTGAAATTGTTAAGGATCTTATTTAAAAATAATACTTAGTTTTAATATTTTAAACTTTACTTTTTCTAATAGTTATTCTTCAATACATTTAAACTACGCTTAATAAGACTATATACATATGTTTATAATTACGGCTTAGAATTAAGAAGTTTAGAATTAAAGAATGTAAATAATTTATATGTAACTGATATAATGTTATTCCGTTACACGTGTTCCTCCCACTTCGCGCGAGACTGACAATGAAAATGAAAAGTATTCATTCCGTTTAGCACTTGTCGTCCATTAGTGATTTAAATGAATGTTGAGGATAAGCTTTTCAATGTTTTGACATAATCTTTATTTAGAAACTAGCGGAACGGACGCGGCTACGCCTGCTTGAACTATAAGAATATTCATTAAATATTTTTATGAAATTATTTTCAGTTTTCAATAGAATTAGTAAGAAAATATAAGCCTAAATAATTAAAATAAGCAAAAGAGAATATTAAGTGGAGATTTATTATTAGAAAAAATATCTGTGTATGTGAAATTAACAAAAAAAAAGAAGTAAAAGTAACGAAAGGAAATTCTTAATATAAGAATAAGTACCTAAAAAATCCTTGCGTGTGTACATGGATCCCTATTGTAACTAAACATTTTTTCTATATTAAATAGGATAATTTTTCGCGATCAATATCAAATAAATTCCCAAATGTTTAAAAGTAGAGATGTAGGTAGAGATAACTGAAGATAAATATATAATAAAGACTAGTGGACCCGAACGCGGCTACGCCCGCTTGAACTATTCGAATATTTATTAAATATATTTATGAAATTATTTTCACTTTTCAATAGAGAGATGCGTTAAGCAAGCTCATTTTGGGTGACGTTTTCTAGCAACAAACGTTGCAAATCGTTGCTTAGCAAAGTTCGGATAGCGACGGTTGTTATTAACATAGCGGAATAAATTGCATGTCAAATTAATAAGTATTTTAATATATTGGTATATATCGAAAATAATACAAATATGTGAAAAAAAAGTATTCTATGCTCATCCCGAGACCCTCAAGTATCTCTATATGAGTATTTTATCACAATTAAATTAGCGGTTTTTTATAATTATTAGGACAGACAGACAGAGTTACTTTCAAATTTATAATATAGATATGGATATATTAACAAATAAAATGATGTATTATCTACAACAATTGTTAACCACCATTATTACCTGTTTTATTATTTAAAAAAAAATCAGCTTCACGCTGTATCCCGCACACAGCAGGGTAGGCTGGGGGAAACTAATGTTAAGACATTCCGTTCCCACTTTCTGCCCAATTCTGGGCATTCTGGCATTGCATGTTGAGTGGCAGAACTTACGCCTCGACACCAGGGCGAAGGAATGAAAATATAAAAGTAAATAAATATTTCACTTCCTCCACACTCTTACAGTTCGACGGCCTCTGTTTCATTAAAATAAGAATAACACTAAAAAAACACTATTTGGTAGCGAATGGCTCGCTTTCAGCGGATCGGTGATTACATAAGATATATTATCAGATACTCATTGATCGCGCGGCACTTTCTAATGGCTAACACAAAAACATTCTCTTATTTCCGTGCAGGCATTATAAAAGTGCATTTTTAATTTATTTTTTAACTAATTTAATTGAATTGCATTTTTAATTTGCTTTTTAAAATTTATTCGTTGTTGGAAAGCTTTTATTACATTTAACTCTAAACTTCGGTTCCATGACAAAAGACCACTAGACTTACTATAAACAACATGATATTGATCTCCTCGTTGATGTACTACATATACCTAAATTGCATATGTGCGTGGATGTAGGAAAATGTGTGTCTGAAAATTAAAAAAAATACATAACATAACCTATAAGCCCCCCTACCCCCAAAAATATATCTCAAGATATGCACATGCATATGTGCATTTTTTTTGATTTTGTTTATTTTCAATGGAAACATACAGTACAATAAATATATTCGAATAACACACAATCAATAAATATTACATACACCAATCAAGTTTCCAAAACATAAATTGCAAACTAAAAAAACTAGGAACAATAAAGGCAAAAGTCAAATTGACGTGAGTTTTCTCATATAAAACATTTTCACTGCCATTATTTTTATGTAAAAGACAAGAGAAATATTGATTGAACAGGTTCCTCGTAAAATTATAACAGACTAGTGGGCGCGCGCAGCTTCGCCTGCTTATTTTGACCCGATTTTGGGTGAAATAAACCATGAAACATGTGTTCAATGAAATATTTTTAAAAGTCTCAATTTCACAATTTTATAAAAATCGGTGGCGATTTAAAGATTTTTCCATACAAAATTTCAACCCCTTATTTGCGCCCTTAGGGGGAGAATTCTAGAAAACCGTGAAATATACGTGTTCAATTAAATACTTTTAAAAATCTAAATTTCAAATTTTATAAAAATCGGTGCCGATTTAATTATTTTTCCATACAAACTTTCGACCCCTATTTCACCCCTTTAGGGTTAAAATTTTTCAAAATCCCATCTTAGTGGATGTCCAGATTATGAAAGTAAACATCTGTCCAAATTTCACGTTTCTATCATCAGCGGTTACGGCTGTGCGCGCGTCTTACCTCAGTCAGTGAGGACAAGTCCTTTTATATATATAGATTAATAATAACATCTCACAGTATTCAATTGATACTTATTATTGTATGAAATAATATTTTAATTTAAAAAGTCCGAGGCTGTACCCATTTTGTCAATGACAAATTTTAAACCTCCTGTTTACATGAGGCCGAACGTGAATGCGACGGTTGTGGGCTCGATCACCAATCGAGGAAGTGAACGGAACGCAAGTGTCTTAACACTACGTTCCCTCTGCCCACCTTGCTGTGTGCGGAAGATAGTGCGAAGCCTGGTATAAGACACTCCGCTCCCCACTTTCCGTTGAATTGTAAACGGAACTAAACGTCGCGCTTTGCCTTACCACCAGAGCGAAGGAATGAGAATATTAAACATTTCCTTACCTTAAGTGGGAATCCATCACACAACCTGGCGCACTATTAGAGAAGATTTCAAAGTAATATAAAGGTGACAGACTCCAATGCAAGTCTTTGACGCAACACACCCGAAAGGCCAGTGTTGTTTCCTATTCCATTACTATGCTGCGAGCATGGAAGCTGCCTGTGATACTTACAAAGCTCTCTCGATAGCTTGGAATGACATAATAATAAACGTTCACTTGTTTCTAGTCAGAATCGAAGTGTGACTGTGTGTCCTTTATAGTTACTAAATCGTATCGCATTGCGAGGCCAGTTGGCGGGGCAGGTGGTGGGTTCGATTCCCATTAGAGGAAATGAAATATTTAATATTTTCGCCGCGATGAGTTTCGCCGCGATGAGTTTCGCCGCGATGAGTTTCGCCGCTCGTATTCATTAAAAAGTTTTTTTTTTCTATTAGTTTTTCATACTAGTTGTAGGCTTTATATTTAGTGTACAAGACTAGCTATCTGAAAAATTAATGAATTATAAATAAGAAAAATCTATATAGAATGTACGAAAACGATAATACTTGATATTTTTGTCATTTACATGAGTGTTTTAAAAAAATATATTACTGCAGTTACACGTATTAAGTAAAAAAAAATATTAAAAAAAAATCTAGTCTTTTTTTATGTACTGTGAAAACATGTTAAATGAAACAATGCGGTTTGTTATAAACATTTTAAAGTTATATAAGAAATATAATATACGTAAGCTAGTAGGATTAGTTAAGTAATATATATACCTATATATATTTTTTTGAATTAATAAAAACTTTAAAAAATATATAAGATACTAAAGTATATGTACATCAAGAAAGAGGAGAGGAATGCTCGAGTAACTCTGGGCATTTTACTTTTATATACCGAGCTTAGTATTAGATAGTTAAAGGTACATTGCGTTATTTTGCAACGCCCGAAGATATTTCTTTAGAACTACACATTCGATGTAAACGATTATAGAAGCTAAGCGATGTTTTAGAGGGAGAAAGATGACTTAGACAGCAAAATGGGGCGCGTGCGAGCGAGACGCAGGAACAGTTAGTGCAGGTTCAACGATCGACTCACGCGCAGTTTGTTGAACTGCAATCATTGCTTTGGAAAACTGTTAGGGCTGTCACCAATTATAATATAATTCTTAAATAACTTCCTTATTATTTTAAAACAACCTAGATACGTATACTGCCTAATTCATTTCTATATTTTTTAATATATGTGATATTTACTTATAGTTCTAATCCCTTTCATGTACAAAAACAATAGTATATTTTCTTCGCAAAACAATCCTGACCCAATTGATCGTCAATTAATATCCGATGCTGCGTCTCGATTGCGACCTCGTTCTTCTCTTTATGATTGATGACGCGTAAATAGCGCCAATAATATTTTCTTTGCCTGAATTATTGTGTTAGAACCGTATTTTTAGTGTAGAGATTCACATATATAAATATAATAAGAATTTTATTTTGAATTGTTAAACTTTATATATAACTAGCAACCGCCAGCGGCTTCGCCCGCTTGAACTACACGATTATTTATTCAATATACTGAATTACTTAGCTTTGATACCATATTAGCGTACTATATATGTAACTGTATTAAGAAACTGAGATATTTAGATAATTAAGTATGATATTCTTTGACATCTCGATTTACATACAATTATAATTTAAATATACACATTCAAATTAAATAATTTAATTAAAAATATATTTATGTATATTATCAAATACAACCCTGGTCAGCAGTCTCCGGGACCGTGCGCGGGTCTCTCTCGCGCAGGCATTTAGAGCAGGATAGAGCATTCGCGGAAGAAAGTGCCTTACGTAACCCGTCGTTTATCGATCGCTATACTTGCGATTGCGCAGGCCCACGTGGACGTGCGCATTTATTATTATTATTATATTTTAATTATAAAATCCTCGTATTCATTTTACCTTTAAATGATCACAGTGATTATATGGATTATTTAATATATTAAATTAGTTTGTTAATTGTTATTTTGTAATTTGTAATTAATCTGTAGATAAGGAAGCTTTGATACTCACTCGGGAAAGTGCTTGTATTTAAATTATTTTCATTTTCTCGATTTATTAAGAGGAAGCGTAGCGGTGGGTTACACCGTCATATACTCGATCATGTATTCTATGTAGAACTTAGGTGAAGAATAGAATGTCTTAAGACTAATTTTTCTCTGCCTATCTATCAATAGCATAATTAAGAATTATTTATAATCTATAAAAAAAATATTTGTACCTTGATGATGAGAAATCTTTGTTTTGTTTTTTATCTGAAATTAATGTTTATACTGTCTTATTAAATAATAATCATTTGTTCAATGAAAATATATCCAAACTGTTGTGAAAAAAATATTAGCAGCAATATTAACAGTAGTAGCGTGAACATTAATTTCTTTATTAATATAGTACATAGAAATCTTAAATATACATACATATATAAAAATAAAACACTTAACCGATGCTCTAATAATAATTAATATTATTTTTATAACGTTTTTGACCTTGGTCAACCAACACAAAAAAAAATTTGAATTCGTGCACGATCTTTGATTTAAATATTTTCAATTTAATTGAAAAAGATATATATATGTATATATTACAATTGCGATCAAAATAATAAATGTCATAGTTCACAAATACATAATGTTCCAACTATAGACAGTTTCTCCAACCGAGATTATTGATAACATGGAAACATCACGTCCATGTGCTTAAGTTACTTCCCTTAATCTATTCGAATCTTTATGAATATCTAGAGCATAAATAACAGTATGCTATTATAATTCCTATGGTTAAATATACAAAGCCTTACCTTTTATAATATTTACTCTTATTATGTATAAATCAATTATAATATATATTTTCATTTGCTGGTTCTGGTAATAAGGTAAAGCGTGGTGTTGAGTTCCGCCGCTCTACACGCATAGCTACGGATTTTGGGAAAAAAATTGGAAACGGTTCCCTCGAGGAAAGAGACCCTTTCCCCGCTGTATGGGGGATATAAAATATGTGTTATATTTGACGAATTATTTTTGTATTATTACTCGTTTTATGAATTTTATCTGAACAATATTCAAAGCAATTTGTACCACTCGAATGTAGCAGAAGGAACATATCCATTTCAATTTTCTTATTCTTTTAACAGACACGAATATTTTAAAAGTCTCTGTTTTACAAATATTATTTGAAATATATACCTAATATTTTTGTTTTGGTTTCATTTTGTATCCTACATTAGCAGGGTAGGCAGGGGGAACCTGGGAAACTAGTGCTAAGAAAATCCATAGAAACACGGCGGAACTCAAACCAGCGTCTTGCCTCATTATCAGAGCGAGGAAATGAAAAAAACATTCTCCCGAGTCGGAACCCGTAACCGTCGCGATTACAGTCACACGCCTGTGTCCCTACGTCACTATACAAATGTTACGTACATTTTTTATTTAAAATTAGACAATGCTCTATTTTTTTCTTCGCTTTCATTTCTTCGCTCATCTTCGTTTCGTCATTCGAGAAGTCGTCAGAATTCAAACAGGTCCCTATGTTTTATTGTACTATGTGCGGGGTACAGCGTGAACCTGAAAAGAACATATGATAGAGAACTATTAGGATTAATATTCAGTTACTATATCAGATTGTTCTTACACAAATTAATGCCCCAGATTGTCATCAGAACAAAAGGAACTCCCACTTTCAAAATTTTCGATACAAATACTGCCAAATTTCTCTCGTGGTATTTCATTAAAATTTGTGCTAAAATTATAACAATGGGCGGAAAGTAGACTGAGTTCAGACATAACGCAAATTCTCTCTATAATGTAAATAATAATTATTGTATGTAAAATAATATAAAACGATAAGTAAATTATTTATTAAATAACAATTGACAAACAATAAAAAATAATGACAATAAATGTGAAGACCTAAAATATTACTTTAAGGAACGCGTTGATATCTTTTAAACCTGGCTTCGTTACATATAAGAAATATCGTTAAAATTATTTATGAAACTTTTTAAAACATGAATTATTATTTTTACTACCATATATTGTGTGGTAATAAAGTAATCATTAATGAGATCATCCTGGCCCAGGGGGTGACGGTGGTGGGTTCGATTCCCACTCGGGGGCGCCACGGTAACGAGGCAGGAATTCTTGTGGCATTCCGTAGTGTCTTAAGGCTAGATATTTTCCTTTTGCTAATATAGAGAATGTATGTTTGAAATATTATATTTATATCTAATATTAATAACTAAAATCTCATTCATTTCACAGTTTACCACAGGTCTGTAGTAGGGCCAGATTAACTAACTGTTGCACAGATTTATACTTAAATGTAGTAGCAGCCGATATTTTCAATATCCCTCAAAGCGTATGGCATCCATGGCTGTCAAAGCCATCTATTCAAATATTATATTCAATCCATGGCTTTATTAAGCATAAATTGAATTGGCCATTATTAAATTTATTTCAGCGCATCGTTCGGTATGTCCTATCTCAGTAAAACGTATCGATTTAAATGTTAGAGTATGAAATGCTGAAATGGACCAGAGCGAAGAAAATGGAAATACAAATTTAAATAAATATTTTACTTCCTATATAGTATATATAGTGGGGAATCGAACCCACAATCTAGCGTGTGACCTCGACCTTTAGTCTTAATCACACATATTATATGTTAACGGAGCGGTCTGTTGATGAAAAATGTAGGCGCTGCCTATTCGTTTTCAGATATGTGCAATACTGCATATAATCGACTTTGACTTTCACATTTGTTTTACAAAAGCTTTTAAGGTGAAAATCAAGTGACGTAGTCAAAGCGTCGAGCCCATTTTAAATATCCATTTGAACTAGTACTTTGTTTATTACTACCTTATAATTTAATGAAAACTAATAGATTATTCATTGTCTGAGTTACTTGGAATAGGTTTTTATGATTAAATATAAGT
Organism: Heliconius nattereri; assembly: GCA_013403645.1. Taxonomy (NCBI): domain Eukaryota; kingdom Metazoa; phylum Arthropoda; class Insecta; order Lepidoptera; family Nymphalidae; genus Heliconius; species Heliconius nattereri. The sequence goes on from JAAIXI010000202.1 coordinate 920,198, forward strand.
TCTGATATACAATAAAAACAAATAGTTTCCTTACACGTGCTAGAAATACGAGTACTTGTGCAAAGTATTATTATGTTTACCGATAATATTAAGTAGCTCTTTTAAATTACTATGGCAACGCTGTAATTTGTGTGTTTTCGTGTTTTTTTGTAAATAAATTTTATATAAAAGTATTTATTTATATTGTTTGATAAGCCTGTATTGGAGCATTGTTTTCGCCTGTAAATTGATAAGTTGATATTAATAAAGACCTATACAATAAGAGATTACGTTATTTAAAAACACTTCATATCCAATTATTAGAAAAAAAAAGATTTTACACTGGCCAGAATGTTATATTAGAATCGAAATAAAGGATGATACGCCAATTATAGAGCATAGTCGGTGGTACATATTAAAATTTTATTTAAAGAAACATATTTTTATAAACATATATATTTATATAACTGCCAATTTTTTTTATGAACCAACTAATTATTTAATTTGGAAAATAATTTTGAACTGAAACGTTCTAGATAAAATGCTCTAGAAGTTCCTATGAGTTTACACTAACTTGAGAGCCAGTATTTACCGTAGCATACAGTAAAATGGAAATGTCACCGCGTCTCTTTAGAGATTTACGCTACAACTGTAAAACTACAGGACAGATTTTAATGACATTTGCAGTTTCATGCCTTAGAGGCTTGAACTGGATGCCCAACAAACAAATCTTTGCTTCTTTTTTTGTCGACTGTGTACAAAAGAGATATAAGTATATACTTATTACTTTTATTAAAATGAAGAGACTATTATGAGATTATTATATTTCATAATAATAATAATAAACTTTATGGTTATGTGTTTTTGAATAAACGCAAAGAGAGCATCAAAGTGAATTTTAATAAATTTTAAATTACTGTAAAGACACTCCTTTCCCCATTTTTGAGTGGCGGAACTCAACGCCGCCTTTGCCTCGACACCAAAGCAAAGAAAATGAAAATATTTTTGTTTCGCTTCGCTAAAAAAAAGGTAGAGGCCTTCGTGGCGCAGCGGCGCAAGGTGCGGCACGACGGTTGCGGGTTCGATCCCCACTCGATAAAATATATATTCCCTTCGCCTATCCCGCTATGAGCGTTATTTCTTAATTTGTATATTTCTTAATATTACAGAACAACAAGCGGACAGCGCAGGCCCAAGCAGCGGGAGGACCGCGGCGCTGTGCAAAGTGTGCGGGGACAAGGCGTCGGGGTACCATTACGGTGTTACTTCGTGCGAGGGTTGCAAGGTGAGTGCAGTTGCAGCGGCGCGGCGGACGCGCGCGCACGCCGCCGTCTACGCCGTAGCGCTACGGCGCGTATGGTAAGTGCCGGTATGGTACGTTCCGGTAAGTATCTCGTTTGTCGTTGATCGTTTCCGTTCATTTCATTTTGAAATTTTTCTTTTGCTTTATATTATCATTAATGTGATTTGCTGAAATAATCTTAATATATATGTACTGTATAGACTTTTTGCTATATTTTGTTTGTTTTTTATTTAGTTTTAAAGGTTTTTCGTTGTTATTTAATTGTAATGTAAAAAACTTATTAAATTAAGTTTACTTTTTTTTATACATCTCGATCGTTGCAGTCTGTTAAATTCTTAAATATTATACATGTATATTTTAAATTTAAACTTCAACAATTTTGAAACAATGAATATTTGATAGTTGGCAAAAAAAAATGAATTGTTATTTACAAACAATAGGTCTATAGGCATCGAGGGCTTTAATAGTCGCAGATGAAATACCACAGGATGTCATGGGATTTTGACAATAGGTAGCCGCTTTCATCGAAAACGTAATAACAGTTTAAAAGCTCGTAAAGTTTCAACCTAAAATCTGCTTTAAGCTTTATTAGGGAGTAAAAATAGCCATTTCCACGTTCTGTCGGCCGCAGCTGTCACTGAATACTTTGCGTTTAAAATTAGAGGTATATATATATTTATAAAAGGTTTTATTTAAACTTTCATAATTATTTTGCGTACTTACATAATTACCTGGTAATTGATAATTAAAATTAAAACTATAATATTATACGTCTTATTAAGGATGTGAGATTTTAATTTGATTCAATTATTGCTTAGTATTTATTGACAAATTGATTATATTATACTATAACTCTACTACTGTTGCCCGTGACCAGCGCAGTCATTGAAACTTGCAAACATTTACCACGTGGATGTTCCAACTTATGTTTTTATTCAACTAATGAAGGACGGACCCGGACGCGGCTTCGCCTGCTTGAACTATAAGAATATTTATTAAATATATTTTTGAAATTATTTTGCATTTTTCAATAGAATTCAGAAAAAATATAAGTCTAAATAAATAAAATAAGCTAAAAAAGGAGACTTATTATTAAATATTAGATATTTTATCTGAATAATTGAAATTAACAAATAAAAGAAGTAAAAGTAACTAAAGGAAATTCTTAATATTAGAAAAAGTACCTAAAGTTTTCCGTGTGCGTACATAATGCCTACTCTAACTAAACATTTATCCATATTAAATACAATAATTTTTCGCGAACTTTTTTCTCCTAATTTTTACAGTGTAAATTATCTAGGACAGTGTATTATAAATTGATGCATTCAGAAAAAAATCAGGAAGTTGCTTAACTTTACAGTCGGAAGTACGGATTAAAAAGATAAAATACCATAGATAATTAGTACAGATATATAATTTATCTTTATTTCAAATAAATGGTGACATAAAGCCGTGGTGGTACAGTGGTGAGGCGCGGGCCTGCGACTGTAAACGCAACGGTTTTGGGTTCCATTCTAATTCGGAACGAAATATTTAACATTTCCCCGCCCCTCTAACGAGGGAAAGTGTGGCGTTGAGTTCCACCAATGAACACGCAATCCCGGCGAAAAATGGGGAACGGAGCTAGTTTTCCGATTCCCTTTCATACCCCGCTATGTATCTATGGGATACAGCGTAAAACTAAAAAAGTTTATATTTTACTGATCAATATCCAATTAACGCAACAGGAGGTATACGTATTTTACATTTCTTCAACTATGGTTTAATTTTATAAATTGCGCTATTGGGTTACATTAAAAAAAAGACATTTCGGCATTTAAAGGTTTTCCCTAACAAATGACACGAAAGCTAAACAGCACAAACTTTTGCAAAGAAAACGTTCTATTGAATTAAAAATGTGGTTTTAGAAATTTTGAATCTCGCTACTCTGCTTAGAAACCTTATAAACACCATTGAATACAAAGAAGACTTTCCAAACTTTTAACAACTTCAAATTAAAAAAAAGTGTAAATAAATGAACTTTGACTTTATGTAGAAATAAATATATAACATATTTATTTCTCAATTATTCTTGAGTGGCGGCTATATTTCGACATATTTCGATTAAAAACAAAATCGTGTCCATGCTAAGTGTTGACTACTATAGAAAGCATAAACTTTTAAATTATTTTACTTTGCACTACACTATAGACAGAGATCCCAGGGCCCCCAGACCCACGTTTTTCAGTTACAATTTAGCAAAGCTGAAATTTTGAGGATTAATAGTCTAATATATATTTAAGACTATATGCATATTCTCTAACTTGAAAGTGGGGACATTTCGGAGGTAGCGCCAACATATATAAGGTATACATCCAGCTACGTTAAAGTATATTTTTAAGAATTATGTAAAAAATGTATATTTACTATAACCAGACCCTTTACTCCTGCCAGACGTCCTAAAAATTGTTCAAAATTGGGGCAAATGCCGTTAAACTAGCTAGCTTTAATTTTAAATATATTACTTACGGATAAAGATATAGATATAGATACAGATACAGATGTAGATATGTTAGCAAAATCTTAACATTTGTTAATTCATTTAAATAATAATTCTATAAATAACATTATTTAAAAGTATTGTTTATTTAATTTACAGGGTTTCTTCCGAAGAAGCATTCAAAGACAAATTGAGTATCGTTGCCTCCGTGACGGTAAGTGTCTCGTGATCCGCCTCAACAGAAACCGTTGCCAGTTCTGTCGGTTCAAAAAGTGCCTCGCCGTCGGCATGAGTCGAGATTGTGAGTATATGTTATATACGTTTTAAAAACACCTGTAAATATATACGGGCCAGTCGTGGCGGAGGGGCACAAAGTGTGACTGTAAACGCGTCTGTTTGTGGGTTTTCAGCTTCACGGTGTATCCCGCAGACAGCAAGGTAGGCAGAAAGAACCTGGTGTTAAGACACTCCGTTCCCCACTTTCCGCCGAGTTCTGGTGGCACCGCAGTTCACAATTTGCATCGGTTCCATACAGTCGCATACAGTCTTTGTAAACGAGACTTTACTTCACCAGCTGTCCGCTACGGAAGAGTTCCCAAGCGACCGAGAGAGGCAGCGGCCGCTGACCACACTGAAGAATCATCTAACGCCATGGCGTCGGGCCCCGCCCCGCCAGCCCAGCCCGATCCACAGCCTATAGAAGAAGTGAACCTGGACCCCATGCAAAGAGATTTCTTACAAAAAGTAGCCAGGGAGATCGTCAGAGCTCATCGAGATTACAACACGTACAAGGACGAAGTAAAGTCCACCTCACAGATACGAAATATAGAAATAAAAATCGAAGAACCGGACACCGGAGGTAGGTTCCCAACTAGGTAGGTAGGCTCTATTTTTTGTTTACTTTCGTGAATTTCGTGTTGAGTGGCGGAACTCAACTCCGTGTTGTGCCTTTACCAGAGCGAAGAAATGGAAATTTAAATTTAAATAAATATTGAATTTCCTGGAGTGGGCATCGAATCTACAACCTTACAGCCAAGTTTACAGTCATACTTTGTGCCCCTGCACATTTCTTGGCATTATATGTTGATGAGAATGAAATGAGAAATGAAAATAGTAAATATTTCATTTCGTCGAGTGGGAATCGAACTCATAACCTGTTGTGTTTACTGTCACACGCCTGTGCCCTGCGCCACGACTGGCCTCTAAGAAATAGGAAGTAAGCCTCACTTCTTTCTATACAGTAACGTCTTCTGCGTAGTTGACTATTCTTAGTAAGATAAGTATCCGCTACACAAGTCGGTCAAGTGGATATCGTTATTTTAAAAATACTAGTGCCGGACAGGTGCGGCTTGAAGTCTTAAGTAATATCGACTCGATAAAAAATCCATAACAATACATCTCAATCAGTTTAAGATCGAGAAGACATCTCGTGGAAAATAATATTTAATAACAATTCATAGATATTGTTTATCTTCTAAAGTAGTTAGGGTGCTCCGAAAAAGCATAATGAACTTTATGATAAACTAGTGTAAATATTGAATGTAAATATTAAAGTCACTAAAGGCATTGATATATTATAAAAAAAAATATATATATATATAAAATTAATGTAATAAATAACAAAAATATAGTTGTCACGGTACAAAGATACCGAAACGAGTTCATTGAGGGATTCAAGGAGGCGGCTGGAACGTGGTGAGGCAGCACGTCTTTACACTTCAATCGCATATAGTGCACCCTGTTTGCCAATATTGGAAAACAAAATAGAGCACAGATCAACGCACTGCATCATCACGCCTATTTTCCAATTGAAGAATCGAGCCCCGACCCGATATATGCACCGCAGTTCACAATTTGCATCGGTTCTATACAATCGCATACAGTCTTTGTAAACGACACTTTACTTCACCAGCGGTCCGCTACGGAAGAGTTCCCAAGCGACCGAGAGAGGCGGCGGCCGCTGACCATACTGAAGAATCATCTAACAACATGGCGTCGGGCTCCGCCACGCCAGCCCAGCCGGATCCACTGCCTTTAGAAGAAGTGGACCTGGATCCCATGGAACATGATTTCATAGAAGAACTAGCCAAGGAGATTGTCAGGGCTCATCGAAATTACAATACGTACACGGACGAAGTTAAGTCCACATTACAGATACGGAATATAGAAATAAAAATCGAAGAACCGGACACGGGAGGTAGGTTCCCAATTCTGTTGTTTACTTTCGTTAATATTGCCTAAATTTATATTTTAACACCGTTGCGTCGGCTATTTGTAATCATATCAATTGACTGATTGATCGATTACAACGGAAGCGAGTAGTTCAATGGACGCATTCTAGACCTTATTATATTTATACACACGTACCTAACTGTATGCTTTATACATTTGCATTTGTTTGTTCAAAGTGTTTCGAATATGTATCGAGTGTGGTTAGATTAGAGCGACTATTGCTGTCGCTTAGTACAGAACTTATAATAATTGTGTATTTTATTCGAAGTTGAAAATATGTATAGATTTTATGAATTAATCATATTTTTAATTTGTCAATGAAATGAGCTTCACGCTGTACCGCATACAGCAGGGTAGGCAGGGGAATCTAGTGTTAAGACACTCCGTTCCCCACTTTCTGCAAATATACAATGTTTATTTTAATGTTGGAGGCGGCGCTCGCTCAACTACACGGTTGTTTATTTATTAATTTGAGTTGTTTTCTATGTTAACATACGTACGCAGTGCACTTATAGTGACTTCAGATGTGTAAATTTAGTTGATTATCGAAATTTTCATAAGGATTTTTAATTGCTTGGAAAAAAAACAAATATCTGGGTATAATCTACTTATGTTCATGTAAACAATGTAAATTTAAACACTACTGTCTCCGTTTCAGTAGTTTTTGTGTGATAATATATTTTGGGTAATTTGTTTATTTTCTCTTAATATATATATATTTTATTATGCGCAATTATTATTATTATTATTTACCAGATAATAGCTATACATTAAAAACAAAAATTATTAAGCATATTCAGCAAAACAGTTACTTTATAGTAATTTTGTCGAACAAAATATTTTAATATGGCATAACTTCTTTATTTATGAACAGATTGAAATAAAACAAACTTTAAATGTAGTTAAGCTGTTTCTAAGATTCATAGACAAACAAACAAAAATTTTAATCATCATTGTCAATAATATTCCATGTACAGAGAGCAATCCGTACAATGTTTATTATTTATATTGTAAATAAAGTGAATCTAAAGATTTCGTGAAGCAAAATAGTGAGTAAATTAATAATAGCTCATTATTATAACATGTTTAGGAAGTGTTGGAGAAGAGGCCGCCAGCTCAACGACGGGACAAGCCGTGGACATACTGGCCTCACTGTGGTACATTGTGGCCTGCAGTATGACACCGTCCGTGCAACAGGTGGTGGAATTCGCCAAAAATATACCTGGATTTCCTTCTTTGCCTCAAGACGACCAAGTTATTTTAATTAAGGTAAAATTAATATTTATAAAAAACCGTGTGTTATTATTTGATTTTTTTTTATTGGCCTTATTTATGTATTAGTTATATTCTGCTTATATGAAATGTGATGGCGAAAATAATTAATGCGAATTTTTAAAGCAAAATAAAATACTGCAGGGCGATTTGCTTGGCAATATATGTAGAGAAAATTATTATTAATAATTGTCGTCTCCAATCTGAGTCTCTATTCTTATTTAAAATATATGAAAACCATTGGCAGTTTAATATGTCCGCAGTCAGGGTTCTTTGAGGTGTGGCTTTCACGGGCCGCTAAACTATCGTCGCCCACTAACATCGTGTTCGATGATGGCTTAGCCGTCAACCTGGCGCAGCTTGAAACCATCTATGATGTAAGTAAAAGACAAATAATAATAAATATATTTTTAATTCAATATATATATATATATAAAAATGCTTAATCGAGAAATCGTTTTATAGCTTTTAAAACCTTATAGAAATTGATGAAATCAGAAATTAGATAAATATTAAAAAACGATAATAATTTTAATTTATACAATTAATTTATAAAATACAATATAAAAATTAAATTAATATAAATATTGTTATGTTATATTGTGTAATGAAAATGATTTATATGATATATTATGATTATGATTACTTTGGTAAGACATAATCATCATCATCATCATCATCATCAACAGCCATCAATTGTTCACTGCTGGACATAGACCTTCCCCAATTCTCGCCACCACACTCGATCCTCAGCTCTTCGGATCCATCCGCTTCCCGCCAACCTCTTTATGCCCACCGGTCGTTTTGACACTCTAAGACACGTCTACACCACCGTAAGCCATAATAGAAACATTTAATTACAGACCCAGTTTGCTAATGCCATGCTGTCATACGTTGAAAAATTAACGAATTTGGCGATGTCTGATGATGAATTGGCTTTATACACCGCCAGCTTGTTGTTCAGCCCCCAGCGAAGCGGACTGATGGACCGCGAGAGAATCACCACTCTTTATACTAATATTGGTGAAGCACTAAAGTACGTGGTGAGTATATAAATAAATTACCATCTATTCTCTCCTTCTCCAATAGTCCATTCACCTCAGTTCATATGACAACTTGACTAAGACAACAGATGGCAACGTGGCTAAATACTAGCAAAATATGATCTGAATTTTCCAAGCATAGACACGAAGAAGAAGACTAATATTCAAAATGAATATTTTTTAAGTGTTATTCCACACTTAGGAAAGAAAAAAAAATCTTCTGTTTTTATTACAACTCATTACACGAAAAACGTATAATTACTAAGAAAACATTGTTTACCAAATAAAATATTTTTTGGTATAGTTCACAGAAGCTGGAGTCCCAGACGTGAAAGCTCGTTTGGATGCGTTCGCCTTGGCTGCCCATGAAGTACGAACGTTGGGCGTCAGACACGATGAACTGCTGAACTGGTGCCGCGTCAACTGGCCGCTACAAGTACTTCCGGCCCTGTTTTCCGAAATATTTGACATCCCTAAGAGTGAAGAGGACGATTCTGTGGAGTCCGAACTGGCCTCCGCACCTACGTCACAAATGTAGTGGTAGAAAGTACTCTTTCAGAAGTTAAATGCCTCAAGCACGGACGGAGCTCACATTTATTGCTTACTGTTTTATATTTTAAAATCAGGTGCTTTAAATCTATAATTTGCAGCTACATAATATATAATACAGATATCGGTAATAGATATGTCGTATAGAATGAGCTTCAATGAACCCATGATGTCCATCTGGCTCTTGAGGATTGAGGCATTTACTTCTTTGAATAAAAGACTAATAGATAGAGAGAAGGAGAGAGATAGAGGTAAAAGACACATATTTATATAAATAACCATCGGCTTTTAAAATGTTATATGAAAAATGATTTTCTCTCAAAGCCATTGATTTAAGGCGTTCAGTGTGAAAATCTTAAGGGTTGCTCTCTAATCTCGATGGCATCATTCCTTTATATGGTGGCGGGTTCAAGAAACTAGTTTATTCAACAAAATGTTATTTAAAATACATACTTGATTATACATACATACTTACCTACATTCTACATTTAACTCTAATTTAGTTTAATTTTAGATGTGTATGTATATCATAATATATGTATAGTCCTAATTAGTATGGATTACTCTAATGTGATAGAAGGTGTGGTGGCACGCATTTATATGAAGCTCTTGCTTGGTCTATTCTTTATATTAGGATCGTTTACTTTATAATTTTTCCAGTTCCTAAAGCTGAAATTATGTGCCAGGATGGTTTAAGGTAAAAATGTGATGTATCAAAAATTCAATAGTTTTTTTTTTATATTTAAATAATTTCTACATTAATATTAGTTTTGGAAATTAGTAGCAAAATATTTTTTTATATATCCTACATAGTTAGCTACATTAGATTTATACAAAAATAAAAAAAAAAGCTATGTAATTAGAACATCGACATTTCGCCATTCTACGACTGATTTTTCAGCCATCGTTATTTTATATTCCTTGCCCTTGTCAATGTTGATAATTGTTAAATTTCTCTTACGATCGTTGTTCAAAATTGTTGTTAAATAAGTTGTTATCCTTTAAAAATATATTCTTTTAGTTTAAATTATACGTCATTTGTTTGCGAAGTTGCAATGATTTTTGTTTTGTTTTTTTTTTCTATTTTATTTTTAGAGTTTTATGTACGAGGTTCTTAATACTTACTTATATTTAAATATATGAATTAATATATGGTATCGACTTTCGTTATGGATATGAAAGAATATGAGACTGTCATACTGCAAAATTATTATATATATTTAACGTCCTGCTAAAATTAATATTATTTCATTAATAAGTCAGCTGTGATGAGTAAAAAAAGAAAGTGTATCTAAATATGATATTTTGGACAACATACCAAATAACAGAAGTTTTATTATACTTACCTACATATCAGATTCAATTTAACCTCTTAGTAATAAGATATTTTCTACACAATTTAGTTTTGCTCAAATTGCAAGATAATTAATTATCTTTTTTGTAAAAAAAAAAAGATTATTTCTCAGATTTGCACATACAAGTAATCACAATATCTTCCCAAATTATCAGCAAACTTTGTATTCGATTATTTTTTAATTTATATATTTTTAACTGTATATTTTTTTTCTCTTGTTTAAATATTTTTGATGTCTCTTTAGGTATTACACCCGAGTGGTACCACGCATGTAACGGTTACTCAATGTTTCCGTTCTTCTCTAATAGTGATAATTTTGTTTGTATACTTTTGTGGTAAAGAAGCACGAATTTTATAAAAAAGCGGCGTAGTTTATGGTACAATAATATTAAGTGAAAATTGTGACTTTGTTTGCTTTTGTAAGAAAAGGCAGCCAGAATATGCATTTATTTTTAAAAAAATTATTTACTCTGGCTACCAGTTCCCTGTTATGATTAGTTATACTTACTTTGTTCATGCTGTATAAGTTAACTGCTATCCATGATATATTTAGTTTGATTTGCTGAAAAAAATATTGAAATAAAAATATTTCATTATAGATTATTTTTTTTATTGGCTTCCGGAATTAATAAGTGAAATTATTTGAGACAAATACTACTAGATGTACTTGGTTGAAAATCCATGGAAGTGCCATCTTTATATCCTATACAAAATGTTAAGAGCTAGCCAGAATCTAATAGTCAAAACTACGTTTAAATCGTTTAAGATTAATGTGAACAAACGCAAAGACAAACAGACAAACATTTAAAAAATCATTGTGTTGAGTTTTATTACATTGACAAAAGCCTCCCATAATAGATTTTCTGGTATAAGATTCTTTATTGCACCAAATTAACATATAATAAAACATACATCATGAATAGACATACACAACGGTGGGCTTATCTCTAGAAGAGATCTCTTCCAGCCAACCCGTGGAAATGGATAAGCGCAAAGTAGCAGGAAAGATAAGATAGTGCAGGTAAATTGAGAAAGACAAAAACAAAATAAATAATAAAATAAAAGTAATAGTAATAATAAATATAAAAAATAAATAATTAGGCATGGCATACACACAAATAAACTAATATAGCTATACAAAATAAATAATATATTATAACATAAATACATATATACTATATAATAAATACATATTCTTTATAGCATAAATATATACGTATATATATACCTATATAAAAAGGAACAAAAAGAAAATTAAGCTTCACTATATAAGATGAGGAAGGATTATATAAGTAAACCACTATATTAAAAAAAAGATTAATTGTCTAACGATGCATGAAGATATAGTTTTAATTGGGATTTGAAGGACTTTATGGAAGGGCTTTTCTGGATAGTTTTAGGGAGTTGGTTCCAAAGGGTTTGTTCAAGATTGTGGTAGTTATAGGGGCATTAAGCTTATGAGTCATACCATGAAGCTCTTCGAGCGCATGATCGACTTCAGGCTCCGCCGAGAGTGTACTGTCTCTGAGTCTCAATATGGATTTCAGCCAGGATCGGGCACCATGGACGCCATTTTCGCCCTCAGAACTTTGATGGAGGCATACAGGGAAAAAAGGAGAGCTCTGCACGTGGCCTTTTTAGATCTGCAGAAGGCCTTTGACTGTGTGCCTCGTCAGTGTATCTGGTGGGCATTGCGATCCAAAGGGATCCCTGAGGCCTATATTGAGATTATCAGAGGCATGTACCACGATTCCGCTTCTATGGTTAGGACTGCTGTTGGCGACACTAGACCCTTCCCGATTACAGTGGGGGTTCACCAGGGCTCGGCTCTTAGTCCGTTCTTGTTCAATGTAGTGCTCGATACTGTCTCGGCTCACATCCAGGACCAGCCTCCATGGCTGATGATGTATGCCGACGACATAGCACTCATTGCCGAGAACCGACTGACGCTGGAGCGTAAAGTGAACCTCTGGAAGGGTACGCTTGAGAACGGCGGCCTTAAACTAAATGTGTCGAAGACAGAGTACATGGCCTGCGGGAACCGGGACTCGAGCACCATCCTTATAGGTCCTGAACCAGCCGTTAAGTCGGAGAAGTTCAGGTACCTTGGATCCGTTATGCACGAGTCTGGAGGCATCGACCACGATGTCCATGGCCGGATAAGCGCTGCCTGGGCCAAATGGCGGGAGGTCACTGGTGTGGTCTGCGACCGCAGAATACCGCCCAAGCTCAAGGGGCTGATATACAAGAGCATCGTCCGACCGGTTCTTTTATACGGCAGCGAATGTTGGCCAGCACTATCTCGGCACACTCAGGAGCTTCACGTCACGGAAATGAAGATGCTGAGGTGGATGTGCGGCGTAACGCGGTCTGACCGCATACGCAACACATTCATTCGAGGTAGTCTTGGGGTCCGTGACGTAGCGGATAAGCTCCAAGAGCGTCGCTTGAGATGGTTTGGCCACGTTACGCGCCGGCCTAAGAACTATGTCGGACGCAAGTGCCTTGCTATACTAGTTCCTGGGGCGCGACCTCCTGGACGCCCAAGGAAGCGCTGGTTGGATGTCGTGATGCAGGACATGAGAGCCAATGGTCTAACCACTGAGGACGCAAAAGATCGTGCAAAGTGGAGTAGGTTAAGTAGGAAGGCAGACCCTGGTAATAGCCGGGATTAATGCCAGGAAGAAGAAGAAGAAGGTTCCAAAGGGAAGCGGCGTATACAGAGAAGGATTTTTGAAGTAATTTGGTGTTGCTCTTAGGTACGTTAAGTGTCGGTATGACAGCAGACCTCTTTGAGCGTGTAGGGATAGAGAGAACGTCAAAGTGGGATCAAAGATAACAAGGAAAATTCTGGTATTTAAGGATCTTAAAAAGGAGTGACAGGATGTGCATATCTCGGCGAAGTCGGATTGGGAGCCATTTGAGCTGAGTTCGAAATTCGGAGACGTGGTCATACTTACGCAAACCGTAAACAAAGAGTATGGCAAGATTTTGGAGTCGCTCTAATTTGTTAAGTAGCTCCTCGGTCACATCCAAATAACACACATCAGCGTAGGTACGAGAAGAGATTGTGCAAGCATAATTTTGGTTTTATGAGGTAGGTAGTATTGGAGACGCTTAAGAGAACGGGAGGAGAAATGCATGCGCTTGCTTACATCATTAATGTGCGGTACCCAGGACATGTTACTGTCAAAAATTAGGCCGAGATTTTTAACTCTGTTACAATATTCGATTTCTACTCCTGAATACAGGATCTTCGGCATTGAGTTCCAATTTATTTTTTGTCTAAGTTTGCTGCTTCCAATAATAATTGCTTGTGACTTACCTGGATTTACTAACAGTCCGACAGATTCGGCCCAAGTGAAAATAGCAGCGAGATCATTATTTAAAGCTGCGATAGTCCCAGGCAAATCGCTAACATAGCAATGCCGGTATAATTGCAAATCATCCACATACAGATGGTAGGGAGAAGAAATGACTCTAGATATATTATTTATAAAAAGGGAAAATAGAAGTGGAGAAAGAACACCGCCTTGAGGAACGCCACAAGTGATATCTAACCACGTCGATGTGACATCATTAGATTTTAAATATTGCTGACGACCTAAGAGATAAGAGCGAAATCAGCTTAAGGCTTCAGAAGAGCGGTTAATTGCACGAAGAGAAGTATATCAAAATCAACACAGTTAAAAGCGCTGCTGAAATCCAGCAGTACCATTACAGTGAGCTTGGCGTTATCCATAGCACATCGAATGTCCTCCATGATATTCAGCAACGCACTAACCGTGCTGTGAAAGGATCGGAAACCGGATTGGTAAGGAAATAGTATGTTGTTAAAGGAAAGGAAAGAACAGCTACAGCTGATTATTTACTAAAGATTCCAGGACTTTGGATAGGATTGGAAGGATAGATATAGGACGATAATCGGTGACGCTAGAGGGATTGGAGGTTTTTGGCATAAGCATACTTCCATTGTGCGGGAAAAAACATTACAAGTCAGTGAGAAATTAATAATGTGGGTGACCACTGGTGCAATGTATTCCAACACAAGGATCATGACAAGGCTGATACAGTCACTTCCAAAGTATTTAGTGGATATGGACTTGATACACTTCTTGACTTCAACTTCAGTTACAGTTTTAAAAGAGAAAGATGTAGAGTCAGGTAGGACAGTAGAAGATAAAAATGACAGTGTTTCAGATTTAGTTGAAGGGCTTAAATTTAATAGTAGTGTAGTAAAACATGAATTTAAATCATGAAGATCCAATGATACTGAATGAGCATGCTTGGTGTTGCCTACCCTGAACGACTCTAAGAATCTCCAAACTTGCGCTTGACTGAGATTCTAAATAGTGGTGTGAATATATCGGCGTTTAGCATCCCTACACATCCTGTTGCAAATGTTTCGCAATTTTTTTTATGCAGCTAGGTTTTGTTGGCAAGGATATTTTATTAGCCAGGGAGCAGGCGCATGCTTCATACGAACCGGTCTCATATAGTATAATCTAACATTTAGCAATTTGAATTTTATCTTCTCCTTAGCGTAGGCAATATATATTGTAATTCCTCTGAGGTTACATTTGTAGTTCTCTATTTAAGTTTAGTTGACCAATTAGGATTCTCCCTACTGTAGTAGAAAGCCGAGTCCGAAGAAAGACTTCGAGTAGCACATTATAAAACACCAATATTTAAAATGACAGCACAGTGAAATTGTGCATAAAAAAGCTTTTTTGTATTCTGAATCTTTCAATATTAATTATGTTTTACGAGTATCTTATACTTAGATATTTATTTACCAATTAACGAGAGCGGACAGACATAGTATCATTACATGAAAAAATACTTCTGCCACAGCCGTCTTATTTTATTTTTCATGCACAGGCACAGTGTGCCTGTAAACGCCAATGGCTGTCGGTTCGATCCCCACTCGAGGAAATGAACTATTTATTTAATTTATATTTACATTTCTTCGTTCTGGTATCGAGGCAAAGCGCGGCGTTGAGTTCCGCCACTCAACACGCAATGACTCCAGTTCGACGGAAAGTGGGCAACAGAAGTGTCTCAATGGGAATGGAGTGTTTTACTAGGTTCCTTCTGCCTACCTATGTGTGGGATAGAGCGTGAAGTAAAAAAATATTTTAACCTAAAATAAAATCAAATTTATTCTACTTTAACATTATTGAATGATATATTTGTTAAGGATATTAGGGTATAAATAATTGTACACGAAATAAAAAATATCAACTTTTATATTTTTAAGACAGATGTTAAATAACGCAAATTAAACAAATTGTAACGGAAATAACCTTGACTTTTAACCTAAAAATTCATTTACGTACCGAACTAAGCAAAACATGTTCTTTATAAACAATACAAACATACGAACAAAATATGTTAGCTGAACTGTAGACATTAGAATAAATAATACTTTCATTATTATTTTTTATTTCTATTTTTATTACTTTTATAATTATAAATTATTTTATTTTTAATTATAAAACTAATTATAATATAAAAAAAATAATTAATAAATTTCAAGAAAATAAATAAGTAAAAATGATATAAAATCAAATAGTAAAATTTTCTCTATCAATAACAAATAACAAAGCAAAGTATGTTAAATTTTATAAAAAAAAAAGCGTCGGTCGCTTCTCCACGTAAGTATTCTTATAGCTCATTACATAGACACTGAATATGAACACTGATTTGTAAAGAGTGCGAATAACATTTACATATTAACTGACTGTGCGGATATGTAGGAGCGACAGAATACGTTGTCGTTTATATCTATTTACTCACATTCGCCTATAGAAGACAGCGAAATCCTAATACATATTATAAATGTGAATGCTTGTGAGGGTGGATGTTTGTTCCAATTCAGCTCAAAAACTACTGAACGCATTTAGATGAAACTTTACGGCCATATAACTTATGTATCAGAATAACACATAGGCTATGGCTTCATGAGAAGATTTTATATAGTTTGGTTGTAATATAAAAATAAGTTTAAGCGGGCGAAGCCGCGTTTAGGTCGCTAGTTACAATATAAACGACAACATAGCCTATAAAGTATTTAATATACAAAAGAATATAAAAACGTAGGTGTACATTAGTTAGGTATAAGTTAAATTCATTTGATTACTTAATAATATTATGTAAAGAATTTCCGGTCATTCCATTTGGTCGCTCAACACCCATAAACATATATTTTGTTATGAAAAACTCCATTTCATTATTGCCGGTTATTTTTCAATATGAATTATACGCCATACATTTTGCAAGTTTAACGTGGATCTATTCGAAGAAACTACATTACATAATAATATAAATAAATTAAATGGTATATAAATTGAGGAAACCCATGTTTTTATGTCCTTGTTGCAGCGGAGGTGTAACTGGTGAGTGTATTACAGTTCAATAAGTCGCGATTGCATAATCTATAATGAAACATGAATATCCGAACTGCACAAGCCTAACTAACACGATGCCATATACTACAACACAAGACAAAATTCATCGCGTTGAAACGCACATAAATATTTAGTTGGACACTATCAAAGACGTTAGTACATCTACTGAATTTAAGTTAAATTTAAAAGAAAAAATATCAGACTCTGAACGCAGGCTTGGTAGAGCCGTTGCGTTACAGAAAAAAAAATATTAAACTAACTAAATAATTTAACTAAGCCATAATTATTTCTAAACAAATTGAACGATATACAGTTAGAAATTATACAACATCGATATTTACCATCACTAATCTACGGGCACTACACTATAATAAAAGCAAACAAAACGTAAGGAATTTCATTCTGTACGAACAGTGTGTTCGTCGACCTTAAATAGAAGATATTAATTTTACATAAATCCTGGAACACATAAATAACACGACATTACAGTACGTTGTATGGGCTGGTAGTCGCTGCGTTATCATACACAGCTGAGACCAAAACGGTCGCGCTTACGTATTAAATACATATTACATTTAAATCATTTTACAACAAGAGAGAACATTATTTATGTACTAACATTATTATATTAGATACACTTAAATCGATTTCATCTAAAGTTAATTCATGGATGTCACAAAATATACGATCTCGGAGTTGGCAAATGCATGAATGCCACCATTAAGGTATATAAATATTTATATAGTAAACAATTACGTAGAAATCTCACGGTCACGTTATCCAAACACACAAGTTCATATTATGTGGAAAGCGGTTGTACACGCGCCATATGTCCCACGCCGATAGTGATGTCAGTATATATATATGTACATCACGAATCGAGTGAAGCTATATTGAATGATTGTCATTATGTTTATTTTGTACTTACACTAGAGGCAAGATCTACCGCTAAGGAATAAGACCACTAGATTCATCTAAACACTTACGTAACACTAACGTCACAGATATTTCTTATTTCAATTAAAAACATATTTCATAAAGGAATTAGATAATCTCTAATTAGTTCACTTCCCGCACACAGCTACCGGACTTTTTCACTTTTGATATTTTGATACATGTTTGGTAACCTTATAAAACGTGAAGAGATATTGTTGACGATCTATACATATTGAAATTGACTTTGTTGCGACATAATAGTGTCGTTATTGGAATTTTACGAAAATGCTTGTTCCATCATTATATATACTCGTATATTTTAATAAATAGTGTTTTCAAATTTGAAATCATTACTGATTATACAGTCGTTATTTTGTCGATTTGATGATAAACATATATATAATACTATTGATAGTAACTCAATTTTGGACGGAATTCTATTTTATACATTTTCCAATATATTTGTTCTGAGCAATAATATTATGAAATATACTATTTACATAAATAATGTATGAATATAAACGTTATATGACTATTTTATATGTTAAGTGTATTTTTTAATTCGTCCACTAGTCACAAAAAATACTAAACCGGTTCAGCCCATTTTAAATAGTCTATTTTCTAGTCCAAAGATTGAGTGTGGGCAGAAACGATTATAACATACATACATAATGTTTTTTTTTGCAGGAACAAGCATTTATCGTTGTAAAATTATACAACAAAATCACATCATGATGTTTTAAACTAAATTTTGAGGAAAAATTAACAACATTAAAAATTTCTCTACAGAAATGTAAAAGTACTTTTGGTTGAGGTTCAATACTTCATATTCTATAATATAATGTGTGAAAATATACAATTTGTCATAAATAATATAGTTCATTTAAACAGAAAATACAAAAATAGCAGCATAGAGCAAGTTCACATCACAGCTTATCAATGCTATAAATACATATTTGTATAAAGGAAATGTACTCAAGAATCAAATGTTAGACGCTCACTATTCTGCTCGCATTTGGCAAGACATAGTGCTAATAAGCTCTGAAAGGTCAAAATGAAATGCGAATTTACATCTACAAACTAAAATAATACATCTTTCATAAAAAATGGTATGATATTATATGTGAGTGACATCAACTCCACGTAAATCAATCGTTATCATTGTACCAATTTACTTTTAATAAATAAATAGATAAAGCAATGTAAAAATCCTTAAACTATCGAGTAATACATTTGCACATGACTTACGCAAGCCATGGAGTGGACGTCACTATATCACTAATAAGCATGCCTCATAAAATATGAATATATAAGAAACACGAACCCGCAATATTATGCCCGAGAAAGTAGCGTCTAAATAGAGAGCATTCAAATTTCAAATGAAACTTAGCGAAAGTTACAATAGAAACAAATACATTTATTTTACAATAATAATAATAATGTACATATGTGTATATTATATTAGTAAGTACTGTGTAATAAATATTTTAAATAAATTTGTATAAACCATAATATCGATTTTGTGCGCATATATCCAATAAGTTTAAAGTGCTCTTTTTAATTTTTATAAATATCAACACCGATTAATTTCATTGTAATAAATTTGAGCAATTTTTTTATAATCAGCAATAAGTTAATTTTCAAGCGCACCACTCAATTCAATTATTATCTAGCTCATTAGTGATCCCATTAGAATTTCGTTGCATTCAGTTTAAATAAACATGTATAAATAGAAATCTGAATTAATTATTTTATAAATTTCAATAAAAATATATCTTGGTTAAATACAATCTGGGGCCAAGTTTCATTTGATGATTAATGCTCTACGATCAGAGTAGGTTCGATTTTTACAACCTTACAGTGTAAATTGACGCTCAATTCATTAATAGAACGATTTTAAGTTAGTAACTGATGCCAGAGCCAGAATAAACACACATACACCATTACTTAGTTGGTTATCTGTTGCACTTCACTACGATATTGGTTCATATGCTGCTAGTACTTGTTCTCCATTATAAAAACAAATAATATAGGCCATAATATAGTAAAATAAAAACATAATTTTACATATCTGAACATGCACGTGGTTACAGTAGTAGTAGCTTCAATGTAAAAAAAAACACATGAGCGAAAATAAAAAAAAATACAATTCATTATGACATTATAATAAATTGTTATTGTAAAAGAAAAAAAAATAGAAAAACATAGATACTGTAAAAGAAAAAAATAGAAATAAAACAAAAATTACAGTTCATCATAAAAAAAAACTTCAACACATTTTCCAAATTTAGTGGAGTACAAATATAGTTTCTTCAATGGTTTACAGTATCTTGCAACACTACATAGATCAGTGTAGGGGGCTGTGATACTGGCGTCTTCTCTCCTCTCGAATCATTAACAACGAAACATAAACAAATCGAATCGAGTTACAATATCGTGCAGCACTTGATCGGTGTACGGGGTGGTGGTGGGGGTGGGACGTACACCGGCCAGGCGGGCTCTCACACTGGCACTCATTTCTTGGTGGGCGTCCCGCGCTGGGTGAGCCCCTCGAAACGCTTGAACGTGTAGTTTATGAACACCCAGTCCTTATACGCTATCTCACCCTCTTGGGCAATGGGCGCTGATGCTGGAAATAAAACAATAATAAGTCCAAGACGATTTACTATTAGGGACGATAGAGGACTCTCCTCTGTATATGTGTTAGTTACTATTTAAATATGTTTTCTATTTCCCTATACGGACACGATAACGTTATTAGGTTCCGTTAGTAAAAAAATATTCTAAAATGAATGAAGAAATAATAATTTTTTATTATTATTATTATAATACCGTTATGTAACGGTAATAAAATAAATATCCTCAGTTTAGGTTCCTTCTTGGCACAGTAGAATAGAGTGGTATGTGATGCATTAAAATATTAATATAGATTATACGTATTCTATTCTAACAAACATAATTCTTACAGCAAAGCCAAATTTACTAACTTTTGATTAATTCACTACTATATCAACGAATATATATTAATCTTACAAAAACATTTAGGTACATATCATTTTCATACTTTTGCTATGGCAACAAGATAAAAGCCCGGTACTGAGTTCCGCCAATGAACATGCAATGCCTCGAAAAGTTCGGCGGTAAGTGGGGAACGGAGTGTCTTAACATTATATTCCCTCTACCTACCCTGTTGTACAAGTACAAGTACAAGTACGGGATACAGCGTGAAGCTGATTTCTTTTAATTTAAAACATAATATCATAGGAAACGTTTCACTCACGTATTTCGAGCTTGACATCGGGGAACTCGTCGAAGTTCGACGTGTCGTCTATGGAACGTACGTCGACCGAAATGGCGGCCGGACGCTCGCGCACGTGGCTCCAGTCCACGCCGCGGAAGAACGGAACTGATTTAACATCCTCTATGCCACGCTGTGATCCTAGCCTGGAAATATTATTAAGGAATAAGTATGGGACTAATCTTAATAGTTTTAACTGCTAAATTCGAGCTGCTATGCGAACTGTTTTGAGCTTTATTTTTTTTTCACTGACTTCTTTATTACGAAAAAACGATAATAGATTACTAAGGCTGGTTATGGTTTCCTAAGACTAGGTTTATTTGCGACCGATTCGAAGAGCTAATAAATTGTTATTTAATTAAAATAAATAATTTATAATATTTGCTAAATCCTATTACAAGAAAGTCTTTGGTGATTTAAGTATATTGTGCGCGGAAATAAGGGCTGTAAGATATTACGTCAATTGATCTAATAAACTACTGCAATATTACCATACAATATTTTATGTAATAGAAAAATAACCTTTGAAGTATATATAAGACAATATGAAATTATACCACGGCTACGACATTCGTGTATTTAATTAAAAAATACAGAATAAAAATTATAAACTATGATATGAATTTTAAAATTGATTTTGTTGATTTCATTAATAAGTAAGCAAGTAAACAATATTTTTTTATTCTTAATCACCTCAGCTACCTCAATCGTACATTTCAATTTTTTATCGTATTGATTAAAATACTCTTTTCACATTATTTTTTGCCTTAGATCAAAAATCATTTTGTAATAAATACCAATATACACATTGTACGCGAATAGCTAAAAAGTAGCTCTTAGAAAAAATCTGTATAAATAATAATCAGTACAAATTTAAACTTTTTGTCGTTTAACATTTTTAATTCACTGTATTTATATATGCGTCATCAACTTATGAATTTCAAATTTAATTACATAAAGTTACATACAAACTAATCACATAGAGTTCAATCTTAAGAAAACACATGACGCATATTTTTATTAATTCGCGCGACAGATTCAAAATACAGATTCATAATAGATTCATAATACAGATCACCTGCAACAGCTGGTCGTGTTAGGCGCTCCTACGTACTTAGTTATCCTTTTAATTCTATAAATGGTAGTGGGGCAGTGGGGGTGGATGGATGTTAGTTGTAGTAGTATAGTTGATGCCACCAGAATGATATGGCTATAATTTATGTAAAAATTATGACTATAATATTACCTTAGCGGGCGAAGCCGCGGATGTTTCGTTAATATGCAATTAAAAAGGTTTACCTGCGATCAGGTTCCGAACAGAAGCGCAGTATCGTGTCTCTAGCTTCTTCGCTAATTGGAATTTCTGGAGGGAAAGTCAGGGATTCCCGCCAAGACATCACCTTCCTGTATGTTTCTTGTGGCGACTCGGAGCAAAATGGCGGATATCCTATTAACATTTCGTACCTGGAACGTTTCAATTTGCTATTTATATAAGGTGAAAATTATAATTACAAGTACATTTTATTTTATATTATTTATATCTATTACATTTCGCAACCACCGCTTAACTATTATTTAAATTGGAACAATTAAATATCATTTAAAAATTAATTTACAACGACAGTGTTATAATATTATTTTTTTATATTGTTACTCAATAGTTACGCTTAGTTAAAATAATACAAATAAATAAAGCAATCATACGGCAAAAAATACTTAAAAATAAAATAATTCCACATTTTTCTAATTCTAAATGTAATTTATTCATATTTTCTTTATGCATCTCAGTTGATTAAATAAATTCAATTATATAAATTCTATAAACAGTGAACACGATGGTTGTGTATTCGATTCTCGCTCGGGGGAACGAATTATTATTATTTTCATATATTCTTTCTGGTAACAAGGCAAAGAGCGGCGTTGTGTTTCGCTAGTCATCACGCTGTCTTGAAAATTCAGCCGAAAGTGTGGAACGGAGAGTCTTAACACTAGATTCTACTACTCTACTACTCTGCCTAGTCTATTATATGCTGAATACAGCTGATTAAACTAAGCAGCTGCTCAATACTAGTAAGTAGTATTACGAAATAAGGAATACGATATATAACGGAAATTGATTAATTACCACCTTATTTGATTGATACAATAATAGATTCACGCCTGCCGTAAGAATAGCTGACATTCGCGATATTTATGGTGAATTTTAAACAATTTCATGTAGGAAGGAATAGGAAGTGCGTTTGTTGCAAATATTTATTAAAAACGTTCGCGAATGCTAATTTTAGTGTTATTAATCCTAAATTGTTGATTAATTCTTTAAAAAATGTAGTTGGTGATATGGTTATATTTTTGAACTTCTTTTCGAAAAGGAATCTTTTTTCTCTTTTTTGACTTTCAACGCTGCGTTTTGTCTTATTATTGGAGTGCAGAAATGAAAATATATTATATTTCATTCCCTGCGTGAAAATTGAACCCAGAACCGTCGCGTTTACATACACGCGCTTTTGCTACTGCATCACGTTACAAAAAGTAATGATTTTCTATAATAAATGAACAAATTTTAATATAAGCATCAGAAAAAAAAATGCCATAATAGATAGATATGGTATTTTAATAAAATATACAGTAATTAAAATATAGCTAAGAATGTTAATAAAAAAGTTATTTGAAGTTAAGGGAAAATGAAGTCTTTGTATTACGGCGTCCTTCACTTTCCGCCTATTTTAAGAGCACAATGTAATTCGCATATGGCAGCGGAACTTAAAACTATATTCCCTTTACTATATTCACCAAATCAGATATGTATAGCGGTATTTAAACAGAATGGGAAAGTTAGCAAAGTAGCTGTTTATGTTAGCATAATCCTTCGTGTTATTTTTAATATGAAAAAAATAATTAGAAAAATAATAACGAGGGCCATAAAATAATACATTACTTTTTTAGTTATTTTCACACAAAGATAACATCATGTCAATCGCTCTCTCCACTATCCTGCCTACTATTCCGGAAACCACCGTGTTCGTTCGGAAATTTCACGCCGCCGTATTAACTTAAATATAATACAACTCATGTGTGGGACTAAAACCACAATAATCACATGTACTTATATTTAATTTTTACATTTTCTACCTAAATGTCTAGATAATGGGTGCGGTAGTATTTTCATTTCTTCACCTTGGCACCAAGGCAAAAGCCCGGCGTTGCCACACAACACACAATGCCTCGAAAAATTCGGCGAAAAATGGGAAACGGAGTGTCTTAATCTTTTATTCGCATGCGGAATATAGCGTGAAGCTGATTTGATTTCATTTTATTGTCATTAATATTTTTCTAAAAGTCAATGTAAAAAGAAACAAGTACTTATTATATATATAAAGAGACAAATATTATATATTTATTATAATTTATTAAAACACAGGTAGCTAAGCAATTAAGTAATAATTAAGTAAAAACAATAATATTATAAAATATTTAATTTTCTAAGCATAGCATATTTCGCATGGATGCGTTTTCGCGATAATTGGAATAACTATTTAAAGCCAATAAAATCAACATTTAACTTCTAAATTTTATCTTTAACGATAAAGCATGTGATTTTGTTTTATAATATACATTTAGCCGTAGCCAGAGATAACCTGGTTTCAAAGACCTATGTTCTACACTTCTCCCCGAGATCGAAACTTGGCGTGTTGCGTAATATGATAACAGATGAAGCTACATACTTGTTGCTTCAATTTCTATCTAATGTAGTAAATAAAGCTAGCAACACAATACAAATATATTGAAAATAATAAAAGCAAATCATTTTTGCAATGTAATAAGAAAACAAAAATGAAGGTTATTATAAAAATTAAAAAATTAAAGAGACAATTAAAAAAAACAACGGTAGAAGCAAAAGCATACAGCTAAATAATAATAAGCGTATTAGCTAATAATAAATAGCAACGCTAGCAGCTTTGTTATTAAAATTACGTCTGAATTATAGTATTTTTTTTTCAGCATATATCAGGTTACGCATAAGATAGTAGTGTTAAGACACTTTATTCTCCTCTTTCAGTTGGATTTTGGAGGCACCCCATGTTGAGTGGCGGAACTCAACGCAGCGTTTTGCCTTGTTAGCAGAGCAAAGAAATTAAAATATTCACACCACACAAATTAACCCACAACCGTTGTATCTACAGTCACATGCTTGTCACGCTACGACGGCCTCTACTGTAATAATGTAAAATCAATTTTTAAATTATCAGATAAAGGTAGCCTAGCTAGCTTTATGCAAATAACAAATAAACCAGGCTTGATACATAAATTAAAACTACAACAAAGTTCGCTAAGAAAAGCTAAATCGGATCACGAAATCGCTATTATAAAAATAAGCATGTTTCATAGACATTACATATCACCATGAATTATCTCTTATATTACATATCGCAATTCGCTTAAATTTAAAATATATTTACTAATTAATAAATAATGGGCTCGACGGTTTTTAATTTATGATTTAAATACTAATAATTCAAAATCTAAGATATCATATAAACATCTAATCTTGGACTCAACTTGGGGTCAACCCAATAATAACTTATTTTGGATTCTTTTTTTAATTTCGCACTTTTCCCATGTAGGAAGGTAGGCAGAGCGAACCGTATAAAGACACTCCACTCTCCGCTCTTTAGCGAGAAAAAACGCTATTCTACTACGCCACGGGAGCTTCTTGAAGGTTAATAGGGGATGAAGAAGGATAATAGGGAGCGATCGCGATTTCCTTCGCATAAGCTTTATGTTCCTTGCATTTAGACCTCTTTTCATTTAGCACCGCAAATTGGGCCTTAGTTGTAATATTATATTATGTTATAAGATATATAATTATAATCGGTTCACATAATTTATTTAGAATAATTTACGCGTTAAAGCGTAAGAAATTAATAAAATACAATTCGCATATTATGTATATAATTAAGAATACCAATTAATATATTATAGAAAAGTAACACTCACATAATAACCCCTAAGCTCCACCAGTCCGCCTGTGGCCCATATCCGGTCTGTAAGAATACTTCAGGTGCGATATAGTCCGGGGTTCCAACGGTAGAGTAGGCGAGTGCCCTTCTGTTCCTCTTCCAAGATTCAGCCCGACGTTTTGAGTCCATCGGCGAGCTCGACGTTGATACTGAAAAGAAATCTGTCCTATATATTAAGCGGGGTGTTCAAAACATGTGCAACGATAGTATTTTGTTTTATTTTCACGCTGTATCCCGCATATAGCAGCAGCAGCAGAGGAGACAGAGAGAACCTTGTGTTAAGACACTTCTTCTCAATTTTCGTGGCATTGCGTATTGAGCTGAATGGCGGAGCTTAACGCCGGGCTATGTTTTGTTAAAATGAAAACAATTCATTCCTCCGAGTGGGAATCGAACCCATAAACCTTGGGTTTACAGTAATCACCAAAAAATGGAATTACATTCATAATATTATTAAAATTCTAAGAAGCAAACTGGTCTAAAACTATATTTTTGTAACTTTTATTCAAAAATTATTATCATTTTTAAAATTAATATTAAAAATGTATTCTAATATAAAGAAAATGCTTTCATGTGTTCATGATTTAAGTAACATATAAAGGGGAGTGGGGGGACGAAGTGTGGCAAGGGGTGGGGTGGATAGTGTCCTAAATTTCGTGACATCACATTTCAAAAAATAATATACAAACATAAATTTGGTATTTCTATTATACTTAAGTAACTTCTACATATAAAAATGTAAAAAATTAGACATGACAAGGACAAATAACATAATTTATGGATATTTTTTCCTAATATAAAAAAAAACACAAAAAAACAAACTTACTGAAATCTGAAGGTGTGGCTCGCGACAAGTCACGATAGAAGTCAGTGCGATGACTTTTCTTCAGTCCCGTACAAAGGCCGAAGTCGCTCAGCTTTATGTGACCGCGAGCGTCCAGCAGCAGGTTATCTGGTTTTATATCCCTGTAACATTTAAACATGTTCTGTAATCTATATGTATAATAAAATTGTTACTTTCTGTATATAGAAGATAAATGTGAAAAACGATTATTGGGGGTCTTTGTAAATTTGATAGAACCGTAATCAATGATTGTTGATAATAATAAAGAAAAAAATTGAACGTAGCGGGACTCAAACCCGCACCTCTCGGACGTCCTAGCGCTCTGATCGTCGTTATTTATGTTGTCAGCAGTAGTTTAGTTGTTAATCTTTAATCTAACACTTAAAAAATATTAAAAATGTGTGCTATAATCTTTTATAAAAATAGACATTTGTCATGATATAATTAAAAAATATTTAACTCCTAACCATAGAGGCACAATTTTAAAAACATCAAAATCTAGACTAATAATGTTCATTTATTATTTAATTGGCCGTATCGAGCACGTAAAGTAAAAGAAAATTGCTTGTCTTGTTATGCCGACAAGTCATAGCAACATGAAAATATGACGAAATTATAACAGGAAAGAACACCGGAAATTTAACATTCGTTATTATTGTGATATATTTAATATATTATTATGACAAATTTGTAAGAAATTTACTTTAAGATTTTTTTTATATATATATATTCTGGACAAAGAACCTGATTTTCTAATGATATGTAATATTTATTTTACCTATGAATGAATCCAAGCTTGTGAATGCTGTCTATAGCTAATGCAGTCTCGGCAACATAGAATTGGGCACACTCCTCGCTCAGCGTATCTTTCTTCATCAAGAGAGTCATCATATCACCACCAGGCAGGAATTCCATAATAAGGTACAAGTTCATAGGATCTTGGAAACTGTAATACATTTTGACCACCCATTGATGATCGGCTTCCACTAGAATGTCACGTTCAGCTCGTACGTGGGCAACCTAGAAGGATAAAAAATAAATCAGGTTCACGCTGTGTCTCACATATAGCAGGGTAGGCAGAGCGAACCTAGTGTTAAGACACTCCACTCCACGGAACGGAACTCAGCTCCGCAAGGAAAAATTGCTTTGTTAGAAAAAAATGTTTATTGTAAAAAAAAATCTTTATTTTGTTTTCCTTGAGATCTTAATGTCATACCTAAACTTAGTTACATTCTTTTGTCACTAAGAGTATATGTAAAAAAATATTACCTGTTCCTTTTCAAGCATATCTGCCTTCCTGAGTATTTTCATAGCGTATACATGACCAGTGTCCTTTTTCTGTACTAGCCTAACTTCTCCGAAGGCACCACGGCCTATCACCTAGTAAAATAATTTATATAAATATACTTATTCAACTTTCGATATTATTTCTTAAAAATAAAGATATTTTACATTAAAAGACATATGTCTAAACTGTAATTACGACGCGATTAAATTTGTTACTTTCCTTATATTGATTTTTTTAATAAAAATAATTTATTGCCTTTAATCTATTGGTATTATGTACTGTTAATTTTCACCAATGTATAGACAATATTCAATCTATTAAGTGATAATTTACCTTTAAAGGTTCGAAGTCCTCAACCCCCAGCCTCGATCTCTTGAGCCTGAGGAATTCTGTCTCTTTCTGCGCATGTTGTTGACGCTTTTCTTGCTTTTGACTCTCCGTTAGACCCTCGTCTTTTAAAGTCTCCTCTAACTTCTCCAACCTAGATATTCAATAAAAGTCAAGTATGATAAGTTTTTTCATAGTAAATAAAAGTATTTTTGCGCCACTATGGGAATATTTCGCTTCACTTTTGTTTGAAAGGAAAAAGTTCAATGTTCGAGAAAAATGTCTAAGACATTTACAATATTGAAATGAGTAAAACGATGATATGTTTTAAATTTCTTCTGCCTAATTACATAAATTAATTTAACCTATAAACTAAATATATAATAAACGTCCAAGAACAAATCTAAGAATCTAAGAAATAGCTACCTCGTCTTTGCAAAGTTTTGTAACTCTGGAATAGTTTTTAGGAATAGTTTTAAAATGTATATTTTCATTTCCTCGCTCTGGTGTCGAGGAAAAGCTCAACACGCAATGCCTGCAAGAATTCGGTGGAAAGTGGAGAACGGAGTGTGTTTACAATTAGGTTCCTTCTGCCTACCCTCTGTGCGCGGGATACAGCGTGAAGCTGATTTGTGTCAAGACTTGAGAATAAGAAAGCAAAATTACCTCTGTTTTCTCTCATAGTGTTGTGTGATGAGATTCGTATAGAAGTTTTCCAAGGTCACCTTAGCCTTGGTGGCCTTGTCGAGGGTGTGTCCGCTAAAGCGGATGTTATCTGTGCCAGTCATCTCCAGCACCCCTGCAACAATATTAAGATAAATCCTTACAATTTGCTAACGAAATTTAAGTAGCATTGTCATTTATATATATTTATTAAATTAATATATATTTAGCTATTTTTAATGCTATAATGATGGATATATTAAGACAGTCAACCTTTACTAAATTTATAGGTATTTACAACAAATATCAATAAATTTAGAAAATGGCGGTCATTACAGAAAAAATATTAACTTCAATTAAAACCCAAATAAAAATAATAGAAATCCAAAGTTTTCTATTTCATATTACCTATATACATTATAAACCTATCAAAGAATTTATGTATAATATAATTTGTAAAATATACATATATTTACGTAGGATCTAACCAGGTTCATCGTCGCCAGATTGGGGTTTGTAGAAGAAACAAGCTTCGAAACAGAAATGCATCATAGATTGCACAATGCTAAAATAGGACGTATTCAGCGCCAAAGGGATAACAGGCGAATGTGAGCGGTATCGTTGTTCCTCATTAAAAAATTGACGTCACAGAGACCTGTACACCTGCATTTATATTTGGTTTTCACATAATTAACATAATTATAACATCCATTATATTCAGTTAGCACTGATTAGCACAAATTAGCACTGATATTGAAAACACTGCGCTGAATTACTGCCGCTTACTGAATTTTATATTTTTTTAGTTAAGATGTTGATAAAAAAAACCTATAACAAAGTTGTAAGTAAAAAATTATAATATATGAAATATTTTTCCTTTGTTTTTGTTAATAATATTTGAATTTTTATTTGTTTAAATTTTGACGCGATAAAAAAATTTCAGCGTGTATACTCGTATTTTACAAAAACATGATAGCGTTCTATAAATAAAAAAATAACTTAAGAAATATAGTTAATACAATATAAACAGGCCCGCTGCTAGCTGTTTGACCGCGTGCAATACTTATTATGTCGCCCTACCTACATACGCCGAGTTTTGTTAAAGAATGCTATTTAATGGTTTTTCATTATGGTGGGAAAGAGTAAAAAAATAATTAAATATTTGCGGGCCTGAATGAAAAGGTTAAAAGAATTACACAATAACCTATCATTTGACAGATACATATGTATAATTTATATATAATGTAAAGAATTAAATCAAACTAAATCCGAACGCTGTATCCAAACTGAAGCTGATTTAATTTGATTTGCCGCGGGATTTGCGGGAACGGAGTGTTAACACACTCCGTTCCCCACTTTCCGCCGAATTCTGGAGGCATTGCATGTTGAGTCGCGGAACTCAACGCCCCGCGCTTTATATACAATGTCATGTTCTCGAATGTGATCTATGAACTACAGGCTACGAAAGAATATTGAAACGATCGTATTAGTAAAATTTTTTGTTTACATTTCATAAACATTAAAAAAATGAAAAGATGTTCGTTCATGTTGTGACATTTTTATTTTATAAATATTTTTGAACAACATAGAAAGTATAAATGTAAGTAAAGTTTCAAATTAATAATATTAAATATTACTTCTTAACGATGATTAAACTGTATGCACTTACTTATTACCTAAGCTTATAGATAGATATACATAGATAATATAAAATCGATATAAGTTCTGAAGAGTCAATATGATAACAGGTGACACAATTTCTCGTTATTATTGCTCTACTTGCCAGGCGGACATGTTTACAGTAATAAAATTCATCAATATCATACATCGCTCGCTCCCAATTGATGATATCACCCTAAAATGTCAACTTACCTAACACCTCCTCCTCTTCATGCCTCGTATATAGTTATATCAGAGGAGAGGGCCGCTGTGCCACAAGGGTACGACTGTAACGTGATGGTTGTGAGTTCGATTCCCACTGTGTGCAATGAATTATTATTTATTGAATTATATTTTATTTCTTCTCTCTGGCATCAAGACAAAAGCCCAGAGATGTGCTCCGCCACTCAACATGCAATTGAAAAATTTGGCGGAACGTGGCATACAGTAACAATGGTAACTAAAAGAAAAATGTCATGTTATTTAATATCTGGTAGTACTTTCCCGCGTGAATTCCGATTCCTCGAAAATGCAGAGATAAGAAGTAGCAGAGATATGAGTATGTTGTAGCATCGGGCCGAGTTCATCCGATTACTATAAGACTGGAAAACAAAGAAGCTTGCCCTTTCTTATCCAGCCAGCGTTACCAAAATTTTACTGTTTATTAATTTCAATCTTCTCGTAATTAAAATAACAAAATAGTGTAATAGAAATCCTTATTCTGACATCGTGTATTCTTCAACCTAAATATATAATCGATACCTATTTACATAAATATGTACTAACGCCAATGTGGCTACATTTGGCATTTTCAATAAGAACAGTTTTGGATTTTTTTTTCGAGCATGTGGATAATGCTGTTAGCCTTATTGGCTTTTACAGCGACACCGGTTGGGTAGGGAAGAGGGTACTCTGTCCCTGAAGAAATGCAAGCACTAAGTGGCTGCCTGTGAGGATGTCGACGACTGTAAGGGCGCCCCCTGCGGGACTCGAACCTCGGCTTGCGGCCGTCGAGCGGACAAACAGTTTTGGATATATCATTATAACTAATAAAATCTAACTAAACTGCAATTTAAAAAAATTGAGATTTTATAAAAAAAAACATAAATGCGAACGTATACGTAGCAGGAACGTGATTCATAATTTTATAAATATTAAATCCCAAAAGGTTGCGCAACGTTCAATTCTCAAAAGCTACACTTTCAATCCTTTGTTATTTCTGACTTCCGAGTTACATCAGTATTGTCGAGTACTAAGAATACGACAATTATTTTTATTCGCCCGAGTATTCGCTTGTCACACCTAGGAGCGTCTGATCGTTCGTGAAGTTTCACTGTAACGTACATAAATAATATAGAATTGTTTCATGTCCAAATAAAATCATGACAGATTCATTATAAATATCAAGAATGCATATCGGGTCGCTTAATATGGGCGATTGGGAATTCTGGGAAAACACAGGAACAGTTAGTTGGAGTGGCCAGGAAAATCAATACAGCAGTGTCGACAGAATCAATAGTTTATATTAATTATTCGGAATATTTTATCAGCGAGCTTTTAATTTCACGTCGTAAAAGAACACATGTATTTTCAAACGGAAACAGATAAAAATGAGATCATTATTTATATATGATAAATCATTTATAATGAACCCGTGAATGAAATATGACGAAAACGAAGTTGCGACCTAGACAGACGAACATTATGAAATGAAGGTTTAGAATTACTTAGGTAAACGTCATCTTATATTAAAACAACGAAATTACTTATTGCTTGTGATAAGGGTTAATTGGGTTATGAAATTATTCTAAAATCAAATTTATGCTCTTTAATTATTTTTTTTAAATCACGATGTATTCTGCATGAAGTAGAGTAGGCAGAGAGAGCCCAGTGTTAAGACACTCCGCACACACTCTAATGTCAATAGCATTATTCAGAACATTAAATAAATAATGACATTCATTTTGCCCTTTGAGTTCAGTATGTACATTTTTATCACCAAAGCTGCTTGTAATGAATGATATATGCAGTTCGTGTTTGTTTTGACCTATATTACTTCCAAGCCAGCAAACCGCCTCGAGGTGAGTTGGTATGAAGAGATAGGAGACACTTGAGCTCTTATGTATATACTAACTAAGTTTAAGTATACATAAAAATATACTTTAACTTAGTAATTGGAAAATAGTAGTTAATAATAAGTACGTGATAGTAAAGTTCAATAGAAAAGTGTAACAATAGTTATTCATAAAAAAAATTGACAGTAGGTACAGCGAAACTAAGGTGAAAGTATATTGCGGAGGCTTAGGTAACGGAAACGCGACCTTCGAGCTATTTTTATATATATAATCTATTTTTGTGTTAGTTCTTACTGAAATTTAACTTTTTTATATTTGCTACAGAATTAGATAGGATTTTGTTTTTTTTTTTTCATGGAAAAGTCAAGCCAAGCGAGGGTACATGTCACCTTATCACTGGCGATATGACTATTATCACATTATTAGTTACATAAATACTTAAGGACAGATGGTGTTATTTAAGTGCTCAGGATTCCTATATACGTGTAACCTTCCTGGCCTTATGCAAAACATTACCCAGATTGCATAGCGTAATTAATATAAATTATAAACAGTGTTATTTAAGTTTTCTTGTCCGTAATTTACTTTTAAATATACATTTAAACTTATCACATAGAAAGATTTAAAAGTTGATTATTACAGATGAATACTCTACACCTACACGGATTAATACTTAAATAACATAAATATTTAAAATTATTTAAACTGCATCAGCTTTTACGGTTTAAATATTTATACCGATTTTAGTCTAGGATAATATAAAAAGCCCATCCCGGGGCCATGAAATGTGAAAATAGCAGTAAAGGATACACACGATATTTACTGTGAGACTTTTTTTTACAAGGAACATCATTGTTTTTTCTATTCCTATTTTTTATATGGTGTAATATGAAATGTAAATGTAATTATTTTACAAGGTAACAGTAGAGGGTAATAAAATGTATGAATAATAATTTTTAAAGACTATTGAAAATTGATTGACATACATAAAGAGTGATATGTGGTAATTAGCCAAATAAAACTATAATCTATATATGTATATAATATCGAAAGGTCACTCACTCACTCATCACGAAATCTCAAAAACTACCAGAGCTAGGAGTTTAAAATTTTGCACGGAGATTATTTATAGGGCGTAGATACTCGCTAAGAAGGGAATTTGCAATATTCGACTTCTAGGCGGTTGTTTTCGGGGTTGATAGTTTGTATGAAACTTCGTTACAATAAGTGTCAAATTTTCTATGGACGTTACTTATAAGACGTAAGTACACGCGCAGACAGAAATTACTAATAACGTAGTTCACGCAGGCGAAGCCGCGGGCGGGCCGCTAGTACTGTATAAGCTTAAACAGTGAGAACCTAGCGTATGATGAAGGCGGCACCCAATGCTGCACCTTATCCGATCAGATCCGGGGTGACGAACATAGTTTTTAAATAATAAACATGTTAGATACTTTCCATCTGTGCTACGATGGCGTCATTTCTTTATATTTTTTATAAATATAATGTACAAACATGTGTCGTCGTTAAGTGTGAATTAGATCATAGGTTTATTTCATAGATTGATTTGATTATACCGACACGATATAGAACCGACCGGAGGCCATCGTGCCGTAAGGGTGTGAATATAACAAAACGGTTATGGGTTTGACGACACTCCAAGGAATTATTATATCTTAATATTTTCACTTCTTCGCTCTGACACCAAGGCAAAAGCTCGGCTCTGAGTTCCGCAAGTCCGGCGGAAAGTGGCGAACGGAGTGTCTGAACACTAGATTCCCTCTGCTAACTCTTTTTGGCTAAATAGCATAAATATTATTAACTATTAGGTATATATACATATATACTATGAACGAAGCGAAAGAAGAAACGTCTTGCTTTCCCGTAATCAGGTAAACACAATTAAGTGGTATATATTTTATGTATATTTTTAATATATGGGAAAAAAATAACATATAAATTAAATAACATTAAATTAACAATTCTTAAATATTTTTTTATAAATATTGATATAGAGCCTAGCTATTATTTAGGTGTAAATCGTTTTCACGTTAACGCTTATTGAGAGAACAAACAAAAATATGTCTATTACAAGGATATGAAGTCATTGTTAGAGGTGTTTTTTTAATTTACTGTTTTTTTAAATTAGTCTTACATCATAAATCCTTATATGTAAAAGTTGTATGTATTTATTCATAATTTAATTATGTGCCCACAATATTTGTTGTAAGTTAGATGATAAGATGAACGAAATTTCATTACATTCTTCTTCTTCTTTCTTTATATCTCCATCTATATAATGCTTTTTTTTTATCTTTATACTGTATCTCGGATATTGAAGGGCGAGTCCGCAACCCAATTCGTTAGTTCGCTCTCTCGTGGCAGAAGAAAACACCGGTCTTTGTCATTGTACCAGAGAGAGAGAGAGAGAGAGAGAAAATGAAAATAACTCACACGGGTGAGAATCGACCCCACAACCGTCGCGGCCACAGTAAGATTCTGTGAAGCTGTGCCACGACGGCCACAATTACGTATAATTTCAATATAAATATTTCACATAAGCGACACATGAAGGCTCTTTTGCTGGAGTGAGCAGCGATTGTTAGCGACTGTTGCATAACTCAGTACATCTTAATTAATACAACATAATATAATTTGTTAGATCTTCCACTTACGTCACTATATATACAGTGTGGAATTTAAATTTGTTAACGGTATATTACTTTTTAAGTTGCTATTTACTTAGCTATTTTTCCTTATTAGTTATTATAACAATTTAAGAATATTTTTATAAGAAACGCAGCAATAAGAGGCTGTACAGATACTCATATAATTTTTTTTTACTGCTTTGGTATATTCAATACTTGGATTCGTAATAAGTACAAGCTTTAGTATTTTTTATCAGATAGATATTATTAAAGCCGAGAAACTCTATAATGTGGGAAGGTAATGGCGTGGAGTTACGACAGTAGTCTAAGGCCTAATGCATATAAGTTGCAAAATTACAAAGAATTTACATATAATATATTAGACAGTTCTCAAAATTGCATACTTGAAAGAAGATTTTCTAAATTATATTATATCTATAATTTTATGATTATTTATTTTTATTTATTATTTATTATTATTATTAAATCATAAAACGTGTAAGTTTAAAATCGTGGCGTAGGGGCACAATTATCTGACTACAAACTCGAAGAAATCATTTTTTTTTTATTTATATATTAATTTCTTCGCTCTGCTGCCGAAACAAAGCGCGGCGTTTAGTTCCGCCACTCAACACGCAAAGCCTACAGAATTCAGCGGAAAAAAGGGAATGGAGCGCCTCAACACTCGGTTCCTTCTGTTTACCCTGCTGCGTGCAGGATACAGCGTGAAGCTGTTTTTCTTTTAAATAATATAATAGTCAATATCTTACCCGGGGGCTGGGGCGCTGGGGCTGGAGTATCTGGGGCCACCGTAGTGCCCGTGTTGCTTTTACCCCAAGACACGGCTTATTCTAAAAATAAATGTGTATTATAATAAAAGAATGCTATGTACTTTCTATTTAGTAATAAAAGATAACAAGTATTTAAGAAATTGATAAATTACAGTCCTAAAAAAATTATATGATTTACAAGATATTATCAAATTGAGTTAAATAATACTTTTTTTGTTATTGTCATGTTTACACAAAATCTTTGTAGGCTAATACTAGCGTTTGTAAGTTGAGTGACATTCGTGACAAATGAATTAACTATTGTAAGTAACTATTACCTTGCAGTATACAACACTATTTCAAGGTGATTCATAAAATAAATTACTTCTACTAGGTATCTCTATAA
The DNA here is from genome assembly GCA_013403645.1 of Heliconius nattereri. Classification (NCBI taxonomy): domain Eukaryota; kingdom Metazoa; phylum Arthropoda; class Insecta; order Lepidoptera; family Nymphalidae; genus Heliconius; species Heliconius nattereri. Next base: position 956,751 of record JAAIXI010000202.1, read on the forward strand.
ATTAAAAACTAATTATTTTAAAATTGTATAGATTATATTTAACATAATATTGGACAAATTAAATTTAAAAAAAATTATTTTTTTATTATTATTAATAGTATAATATTAATAGTAATAGTAATATTAATATTATATCAAAACATACATTTTGAAAAATAAAGAGATTTCACTGTAATACCTCTTGTTTGTGTTTTTACTACATACCAATTATTTCCCTGACAATATAGCCAAAGTCAGCTGTCAAAAACAATAAGTTCTACTTATTATATAGGATTTAACAATTTAAAAAGGAAATCATTCATCAGAAGAAAATATTTGGACATGGCCATGAGTGTAAATAAATATATATCTGTGACTAAAAAGTCAGTGAAGTACTTTGATTTACATAAATATTTAACTATTGACTTGAAATATTGGACACTTAATGTTTGAGGCATGGCTGACTGTAAATGCAACGGTTTTGGATTCAATTTTCACTTGGGGTAATGCATTACTTTGATTTAAAATAAAAATCAAATTATTTGGACTAATTATTATCCTTAAGCATTTGAAAAAAGAGTATCACAATTATAATATAATGTATAAAGATATGTTTGAAAATATACTGCTTAAATCATAAAACAAAATATATACATAATTGTGTACATTTGAGTATTTTTGAATGATTATCAATTTTTTACTTAAAAATTCATAACTATGTGTAAAATTGAATTATGTTTACACAAATGGTTTCAAATATTAATAGAAATATAGCATAAAGATTGTTTTCAGTCTAAAATAGATTTTGTTATCTTTCTTAAAATGACAAGCCTAATAGACCTTTAAAATAAGATCATATCAAGTAATGTTTGATACCATTTGGTGAATAATCACTGAATAACATGATTGGTAATTATTTTTGATTGGGTATAGTTAATTTTTTACTCTGTTTAATACATATATGATATGTTGTTTTAATAAGTACTACCTAATTATCGATTATTTTTTATTATTAATCTCAAAGTGATTTTACATAGTATGAAAATATTTACTAAATAATTAAATTGCTATTGCTGGAAATGAGTTCAATTGCAACTAGGAAATTTCACGGTTCGCAAACTGTTAATAAGACACCACGACTATTATAACTGGAAGAGATGATTCACAGCCAAAAATAATGCGTGTCGCGTTTTATAATAATATTGACCTGGAATCGAATAGCAACACTCCGTATGGCACAAATCTATCATGATATTTATAGATTGTAGAAATTTATTATCAATAACTAATGTTTTGATACACGTAGTAACGCGACCTCGACTCGAGTGAACATTGTTGTATTTTACTCACCTTGCTTGGACCTTCGACACAAAAAATCTTCTGCTAGCAAGCCAGTTATCAGAGCGCACTAATAAATAAACAGCATAAAAACAGTGTATTGCACAAGCAGGTTAAAATCGATAAAATAAAACCACAATATTTTATATTATAATGGTGTCACTGAACTTCTGTCCGCTTGGTGATTCCCGACACGGGCTCTGACACTAACAGTGGTTCACCGTCGCAGATAGTTAATACCTTTGTTAAACGAATTATGAAAGTGAAGTAACGGGATTCTACATGAGAAACCAATGTACTTTGCACAAAGAAAATGTCAGGCTGGCTCACAGATAATAAATGATTCAATATATTTAGCTACAGATAATTTACATGTTACCACAGGTTATTGTATAAAATTTATAAAAAGGTGATTTAAGACAGTTGGATATTAGAATAATCATAAAATAATATATATAATATATAAATTAATGGCGCGGTTTGTCTTATCGGGAGCGAGTGAGGAAAACTAAAGCTGCACTACTTTGTCTTAGTTTTTATTCTTATAGTTTACTTAGAGTTGTCGTTCTTCATTGTATGTTCCTGATTTGAAATATTTGTCAATGCAAAATGATTACCACATTTAAAATCAATTATAATTTAATCCTGTTCAGGGCTTATAACTATAAAACTATAAAACAAACAATTGATATAAATCCATCCACTAATTTCAAAGATGGCACATCTTAACCGGTACCTACCTAATAGTAATAGTAATAATAGTTTTTTATTATCATAAATGGCTTTTATTAAAACATATTTAATGTACCAATTTTTTTACTATTTCTATATATTATAGAAGAGAAGACAAGACTCGATAAATGAAAACTTAAAAAAAAATAAGATACAGGTATTTTAGATTTTTATATCCCAATATTTATTCATAAATTTTTTCCATGTTCAAACTTCGCCTGAATTTGTGAATCATGAATAAACTTATAGCTGCCTGCATTCGGATCAGCTCCTGTAAAATAAGATTAAAAGAAGATTTTTAAAAAAAAAGTTGACAAAATGTTAGTGAAATACGTACGTAAGACGTAATAATGTCTATTTTTTATACCTGGACCGTTAGCTGAAAGGTGTGAATTCCCAATGATAACATCCTCAGAACCAGTATCTCTGTTTTCTGTTCTAAAGTTCGACGGTTGGACCTAAGAAAAAAATATTTAATAAAATATTCTACAAATACCTAGCCTTTTATGTTGTTATGTTTAAAATATGTATGTAACTAGCGGACGCGCGCAGCTTCGCTTGCGTATTTAGGGGTGAATTCTAATAACCCATGAAACATGTGTTCGATTGAATATTTTGAAGTCTAAATTTCAAATTTTATAAAAATCGGTTGCGATTTAAAGATTTTTCCATACAAACTTTCAACCCTTTATTTGCACCCTTAGAGGGAGAATTCTAGAAAACGATGAAACACGTGTTCAATTAAATACTTTTAAAAATCTAAATTTCAAATTTTATAAAAATCGGTGCTGATTTAATTTTTTTTTCATACAAACTTTGAACCCCTATTTTACCCTTTTAGGGCTAAAATTTTTTAAAATCCCTTCTTAATGGATGTCCAGATTATGAAAGTAAACATCTGTCCAAATTTCACGTTTCTACGCACAGCGGTTACGGCTGTGCGTGCGTCTTACCTCAGTCAGTGAGGACAAGTCCTTTTATATATATAGATTATGGTGATTAATTAACATGTCCGCAAGGTATAACTACAATTATAATATAATAATATAAAACCTGTCCATCATTCCTCAGCAAATCAGGCATTACTACGCCCCCGGGGTATCTGTTGTATATGCCATTCAAGTTGTAGTGTAAGTTCATGTCAGGTCCAATGTTAGCTTTAAGAAGTTGCTCCCATATTCCACCTAATTAAACAATGATATTTGTTCACAACATTTTTAATTGAATATTGATTCTTTAATCACACGTGTCGAAAGAATAAAAAAGAAAAACCGGTCGATTGTGAACCTACCGAAGGTTCCGGAAGGAGATTTAAAAGTAGCAAGTAAGTAAATGAACTACAACCGCAACTAGGTATTACATTTTAAGTTTGAAATCAATGTTTTCTATGATATACCTATAAATTTTCATTTTTTGGATATTTTTCTTTATTTGCATTAGATACAACTTCTCGCTTTCTCGGCAGATTTATCATAGGTAGGTCTATGGGAGTTGGGAAGTAAGTAACCCAGTAGACCTACAATTACTAGATTTAATTACGCGGCGAATTTCATACAATATGTTGTAAGGGACCGTTGGCCTGGATATTTGATATTATTTTTCGCTCTACGTTGTTTTTTTATAAATTTTCTTGACAAAGGGACAACGAAGTAATCCTATAAGAGTTATGATTTTTTATTTTAAGATACGGAACCACTGACTGACCATAAATATATAGATAAATGATAGAGAAAGAAAAGCATGTGAACAAATGAGAAGAAAAATATTATTCATACCTTTGTCCATCGACACGATAGGTCTATTAGATTGCCAAGGATATTCTCCATGAGCTTGGAAGTAGATGGCATAGGTAGATAGCTAGATTAAATAATTTTTTGTACGTTAGATATACATTATAAGTAAGAGGCTGTATTAAATACTTTCTGTTACAAGTGTTCAGTCACTAAAATTGAAAAAAAAAAACCATCAACTATCGCGAATATTTTACACTTTTAAATTCTTATATATTTTTACCATTAGCATTATAATGTTGTTGCGAAAATGGCTTCAATCCTTCTCTATGTGAATAGGTACTTAACAATTCTGTAGGTGGAAGTAAGAATTGTAAAGTAGGTAACCCAAACTAAGTATTCTAACGACAGAAATAGACTGCTACAGGGTAAATCAACCTACTGTTCTTCTGAATTCTTTAAAATGTTAAGTAAGTATGTACTTAAAGCCCCCTGACAGTCGCTACTTTATAAAAAGTTTGAAGGTTTACCTGAGTGTAGTATAGAGCGAGCCAATATTTACCACCGTGCCCTACAAAAGCAGTTTCGTTAACATCCAGTAAGCCCATTGGCATAGGTTGGTGCAAGGTTTCTGGGGCTATGTTAAGGTTACAACCGTACCTAAGAAAATAAAATATATATATATATAAAACAATTATTTTACGATAAATTTTTTGCTAATATTTAAAAACTGTCAGTGTAACTACTTATTTCGTTTAATAATTATAGATTAGCTAATGCAGTACTTACCAATCAGGGCATGCTTTTAGAATATCGAAGGGAGCACGATAGTATTCGGCCCTTCGGACCACGGGATTCCGGATATTAAATCTTTCATTTGGATCAGTTAAATTAATTCGTCTAAATTTTACATCTCGTCTTTCACAAATGTAATCGTAATGAAATTTGGGTACTGATTCGCCACGAGCGCAATATGTCGCTTTAAACCAATGAATAATTAAAATTAAGTATATATTAAGTGTATTTCAGTAGAAGAGTATATAACGAGTATATAGACACACTGGCTTACTTTTATAAGTCCCATCAAGAGAATTTACAGCTGCGTACCAATCGATACAATATCGATATCCTAGTACTGTTGGATATCGTAGATATGGCACCTTACAAGAAAATCGACCTTCCTGGTACATGGCGCCCTGAAGTTAAATAATTAAAAAAAAGTAATCGCATCAAAATTTTTCAACGTTCCCCATAAAATTAAGACATTTACCATAAGTAACTGTTATTTTTAACGTACTTTGCATATAACGCTTCTCCTCCCCGGAGGTCTTGAAACTCCCCCGAAACAATAAGTGCGGGTGCCGTTAATCATAATCTCAGTAGCCCCGATATGCGATATCAGAGTTATTCCGTTGATACCAGCTAAAGCAAATCGCTGTAATCCAGCTCTTTTACGTACTTCCACGTTATTTTTCATGCTCATAGTGTTTACAATAGCTTGCCACCCATAAACAAACTCGTGCATTGGACCTGGGAAATAATTATTTCGACAAACACAATTAAACAGCAATTTATAATATATATATATATATATATAAAAATAGCGAACTATTAATTTATATTTTACACAAATTAATTTAAGACGATAAGTTTTATAATTCCTGCATAGCAGTGATAAGAGGAAACATAGTTGAGTTACTCCGTTTTAAACCTACGTCCAATTTTCCTGACACTGCGGGTTGTTTGGTGGAAGTCAATGCCATGATTTGAGCGTTTTCTACCAGAGCAGAGACATTAAATCTATTTAAATATAAGCTTTCCCCAAAGTGAGATTGAACTCACAACTATCAGACGCTATTTCACTGCGCTACGAGATTGCTTCTAGCTTAACAGTTTTTTAATCATAGTAAAGATATTTCTTTTCCAGGCTAGCTTTAAAATGGCTTAATAACATCTAATATACTTTAATAGCTAAACTGATAAATGAGCGAAACCAATGCCGAAGCTGTCGCCATCCAGAAAATTGAACATCTCCCCAAAAGAGTCCGGCATCAGGCCGGCGATCACGGTGGATGTCTGCAATCCATCATCAGGCAACATGGGGGCAATTTCATCAGGCGGAGTTGTGAATTCATGCGATATATTACTGAAGTGAGCTCGAGATGCGTTGACCTATTATAGAGGTATAATAAATATATTTCTTTTATATTTTACTATAAAAAATATATTACAATAAAACGAAAATTGTATACTTACTTTTAAAGAGCTAATGGGCAAAAGTAAAAGTACAATAAAATATAAAAACATTGTAATTGTGTAATTGTTACATCGAGTTCAATTCAAAAGATTTGTTTTCAACTAATTGATCAGAAAAACCACAACTTGTTAGTAAGTCGTTAACATTTTAATCAAATTAAAAGAAATAATGCTGAAAGTTGAAAATATAAGCTATATAACTTACTATCAAGGTACGTAAATATGTAGCTCTTATTCAACGAATATTTTACAACAAGAATTACTCGATCTTTATTATTTTTTATTTTTTTTGTATCAATTGGTTATTTTTGTTCATCATACTATTTATTTATAGGAAATAAAATATTTATTTCTATTGGATTTAAATGTTTTTGAAAACAAACAAACTTTGTTTATAAAAAGCTATTCATTTAATCAAGTAACAATACAGTAAAAACTGATAACAAATAACATAGCAGAACAATTTCAAAATAACAATCATATCATCATTTAATACATATATTTAAGTGTTAAATAAATTTAAGTGTTTCGGACTCTTTCTACAAAAACTTAAAAATGGCACTGAATACATTATTATTCATAAAAGCAAAGCCACACAAGTCAACGACACCGCTAACCAAATCAAATAAACCTATATACATTAAAATATTTTTTTTATCTATCAATTAATCTATATTTAAGTTACAAATTGTAATAAAGATAAAAAACATAACAACGACCACAAATAAAAATGCATCAAAGTAAAACTAACAAAATATTGAAACTGAAAAGTAAAAAAAGCTTAAAGGCAAAAAAGTTTGGAATTTTTACATATTTGCATTATTCATTATAAACCATTATCAAAATATAATATGTATAATATCCTCTTCATATATTTTTTTATAGGATTTACAACATAATATTACATATTTGTATGGTAAGTAACACATTTCGAATAATATGTATAAATACGAGTACACTTCAGGAAGGTGATTTATATTTTTTTTCTGATAATTCATTTTCTTTTTTTAAAATTAAAAAAAGAGAAAGTTCATAGTAACATCGATTTGGCAAATACACTTGCGATATAAAAAAAAATTGCAAAATCTTTTAATAAAAGACAACAATAAAAAAAATTAATAATACATTTAATTTCTTTTAAATATGAAAATATTTTATCATGTTTTCGCACTGTTAGCCTACAGATCTAGATACAGTAGTTTTGTTACAAAACCTACATTAAGCTCAATTGTTTTCAGCTCCGACAACAAAAAATAATATTCTGTGATGTATTTGTTATATAAATTTTCATATTATCAAGAACTTACATTTTTTAAATATTTACAATGTTTTTTGATATTAGAACCGATTAAACAGGCGAAATTATTTATAATCAAAATATGCAAGTTTGACTTGCCATTTAGAGATCATATAACATCATATATAAAATAAGAATCAAATATATTTTAAAAAAACCTTAAGAAATACATATTGTAAATAGAGAAATTTCAATATATATTAAAATTGTCATGTAGTAGGCCATAAAGACCTAATTGATTTTATTTTATTTGATTTTATAACAAGTAACATTTATACTTTTATTTAGTATAAAATAATATAAAGAAAAGTATATAATATAAAGCAATTAATAAAACAGATCAAGTAACAGATCTAAGGTTATGAGGTATTTAATGCAAAAGCAATATTCCTAATAGCACTAGTTTTTTAACCAGGGATCTTACGGATATAAAATGTCAGATTTGGATAAGGATTTCAGATTTCTGTTTTTTTAAGATTTTTTTGTTATATATTTTGTTGTTTTTTTTTTAAGAAACCATTTTTTTTGTATCAACGTTAGTTCGTACTAAGCCCTAGTGTATCAAAAATCTGTGAGAAATTAGGAGAAACTATATTATTGTAGATACTTTCGGTCACAGAGCTCCATAACATCCTTTTTTTTATTTCAGTAAAAATTATTCATATCTTACTCTAATGAAAAATATTCTAGAATATTGCACTCTTAATTGTTTAACATAATATATTATTTTAATTTTTAGTGCCATAAGCATAATTTTAATATTTAAATCAAATCAGTAGATATAGTTTAATTAATTTAGATATTTTATTGAAGAATTTTCAGTCTTATTTATATATTATATATAAAACGACAATTCAGACTTTTTCGATTTTATTTGAAAGGCTTTAGGCATACAGGGTTTTCTTACATTTAATATATTGTTAATAAGGAATACCAACAATAAAGTATATTTATAAGATTCGTATTTATAGTATAAATATAGCCTCGATAGTTTATATCTTAGGGCTAATTAAGACGCTATATAAGAATTACAATATTAGTATTGTTTTCTCATAACATTTTGTATTTTATAATAAAAAATAATATATTATGTATTATGCATTCGAATAATAATAATTAGTAAGTCTTCAATAAATAGTGAGCAATCATGTATAAGTTACGAACTACGTAGCGTGGCTCTTTTATTTATTTGCACACTGGAAATATATTGATTTCAATGAACAAATAAAGAAGCAGTTTCTTTAAACTGGGTTCCTAAAAGGGCCAATTATATTAGACATATAAATCATATAAAAGCGAATACAGCAATATCCATTTTTTTTTTCAAATAAATAGCAAAACCAAATATTTTTATCGTTTTTGCATAAGTGGTAAGTTTTTGCATAAGTTTTCTAATGGCAAATGTTTTAAATAATAATACTTAATAGGAATTATTCCGAAAATATGTTCAGTTTAATTTTCCAAATATCGATCTGAATGGAAATTACTTTCTTTATTTACTTCTGCATGATTCATAGTATGAATTAAATATACAAAAATATATAAACATTTGTTATAACTAGATAATTGGCTTATACAGAAAGTTAAGAAAGTTTAATTTTGTATAGATGATTACAAGGAGTCTTAGAATTTTTTTATAGTCTTATTAAAGCAAACATTTAGTTTGTTCCCAATGAAGTTAATTATTATCAAGGATGTTACAGTAGCACTCCGGATGTAATAAGAATACTATAACGGTTTCGGTTATGCATTTAATGTTTGTATTTATCGCTACTTCGCCTAAGTTAAAAACCTATCATAATATCTCTTATCAAGTCTCCATTCATATATGAAAATTATATGACACTTTTATATCAGATTTTAGTTGCGTATACTGAGTTCCATAACATCACTGTTAATAATAAAGAATAATACCCCAATTAGTAATAGATATGAGAACGCCAATATCTAGTAACAACACATAAAGCGCTTGGATTCAATGCAACAAGTATAAAAATATATTTGAAAAAATATATTTTAATTAAAATAGATTTACTCTCTACATCTATATAATAATAAATATGTTTAGCAACCGGCTGTTACTTTACTCTTCTTTATCTTCCACTGCTGACAAGAACAGTTTTTGACAGAAGTGTGTGAATTTGGCTGAAATAATATAAATTGTGTATAAGTTTTTTTTGCCCCATGCTGTATCTTATATATAGCAGGACTTACTACTACTCACAACTATTAAGACACTGCATTTTTTTCCTCCTAATTATCTATTAATCATTTTCTAAGAATCTTTTATATGAATAAAATTCAAATTGCAGTTATTTACTATCTATCCATATTTTTATGATTTTATGATTTTTTATTTTATTGTAAAAGTAAACTTAGCAATTGAAAGATATCTAAATTTGTTCAAGGAATTACCAAGATATATCATTATTGTCACTATATCTTGCAGAGATTATTATACTGGATTCCTTCTTGATTTTAACTCATTACAAGTAAAATCATTGTGCAAAACTCTGTACTCTCTCATATAATAAAATATAATGTAAATGCTACATAGTACACTGACTTAGAAAAGATAAGATCTAAGTATCTTCATCAAAAGTAATAATAAAATAATATCAACTCACTAGAAACATCTCGTACAGCTTTCGGTTCCGATTTCACCAGAAGGTAGTAAACGGGTACTCCTGCGAGGGTCATGAGGGCTCCAGCGATGACTGCCGTGGGTTCACTCACTATTGGTACTACTAATAAAATGGCGCATATAGTGACAAAAACTATTGGCATCCACAGTGATACCTGCAATGATACATAGAAAATGAACTTAACTATAATAGAAAAATATTATAAATATCCATAGAAATTTTAAGTACAAACAAGTAGATGTAGCTCTATAACAATGTATGGCTTAGCATGCAGGATTAAAAACTTTCGCAACAAGATAATATGTTCCAACATATAATATGTTCCATTTATATTTTTATATTAATTTTACTTTAACAGTTTTGAATATAAAAATAAATTTTAATTTACCTTAATAGGTCTAGTTAAATGTGGTTTTTTATATCGTAGCCACAAAACTGCACTGCAACTGAGCGTTGTAAAGAATGACTCCACCACTGTGCAGTATGTTATGAGTGATGTCAAATTATTAGGAATCAACATCAAAAGTGAGATCAACATCTGAAAATATTAGCAACATCAATGGAGAATTGTCTTAAAGCTAATTTTTTAAATTAATAAAACAGTCTATGAACAATATTAATTTGTATATAATTTAAGAGTTGCAAAAAATTATATTAATATCATAAGTATACTAATTTGAATTGTATTACACTGTTACACAATTAAGTTTCCTCATTCAGTACATATTGTTTCTCATATTCTTTATAGATTTCAAATAGGCATTTGTGCATATACTTCATATTCATAAGAAATAGCTGATAAATAGATAGTAATAAGAAATTGCTTAACATTAAATATTTCTATATATAAAATGGGATATAAAAATAAACTCAGAACTAACCAAAAACATTAAGGAAGGCATTGGGGACATGCATTTCACATTAATGTGGGCGAGAAGCTCTGGCATATGACCGTTCCTGGCTCCAGCGAAGCACATCCGCGATGACGTCATTATATGCACCGACAGACCTCCAACTATTGCTAAGGCCACTAGTGTCGGCATCGCATACCTAAACCAACCCAGGGCAGCTGATGAAAAATCCTGAAATCAATTATATTGATTTTGTTGTGTTCTTGAGGATTAAGCATTTTGTCAATGTATCATTGTATGGACATTATAAATAATACAACAATTATATTGTGGCACAAACATTATTCACCACATATTGGCATGTATACATAAGTATTAAATATATTGATTCAATCGTCAAAATCTATTTAAAAAAATCTTATGTATAATTCTTTAATAATCAATTAGAGATTATTGCCATTTGAAATATTTTAAATGTAATGTCTTAAAAAATGAAATAAAAAATGAGTGTGGAGATAAACCAGAAAAACATGAGTTGAGCGGCGACTTTGGTGGAACTTATTATGATTCTAATCACTCTAGAGGGCGTCGAAGTGTAACAATAGGCCTGCAGTCAGTAAATCAGGTAGATAAGAGCGCTTTTCCATGAGACTAGGATTACGCCCACTGATCAAGAGTACCGAAACAAACGTGTTAGCGCTGAAGTCAACTCAGAAAACTACAGGCGAGATTCCATCCAACCTGCTCGACTTTTATATGTCCGAAGAACAGGGATACAATATGGTAGTGAAAAAATTAATAAATAAATAAAATGTACTCACAACAGCTATAGCTTCCGTAGCTCTCACGCCAACTGGCCCTAATACGGCCATGTACGATATATTTGCTAGCAAATATATGGTTGTGACCAGAGGCAAAGATATATATATAGCCCGAGGTAAGTTTATGAACGGGTCACAAAGCTCTTCAGTCATAAAATTAAGGTAGTTCCTAGAAATTTTTCAACTATTAGTGTATATTGTCTTCTTTTATCTGTTTAAGAAATAAGTTTGATAAATTAATTATTTTTAGGGTAGGGAGAGGTATATTTGTCATGTAACTTTTATTGGACCTATGAGAGTAATACAATGATATTTAAAAAAATGTGTCATGTTGTGGCAAAACAGCACAGCATTTAATTCTAAGTGTGTTGGTTGTGAATTCAAAAAATATTTTAATTTTTCTGCTATAAACAGCAAACTAAAAAAAATATGTCTCAACTTACCAACCCGAGTAGGAGAATATCCCTGAGTAGAATGCAACAGACCAGTCACTTACAGAAGGCTTTGTACCGACCCATCCATCTTCAAAGTTTTGTGTGCCTCCTATAAATATGCCTTTAATTAGTTTTTATAGCTTTACTCTGATATCTTCTTGATATTTAAATTTTTATTTTAAATTTATTTAAATTTTTATTAAGTGTTATATAAGATATTTGTGAAATTTATATTTATTGATTACCTCCTGCCATCCAAATAATCCCACCCAGTACAATAATGACCAGTGCTAATATTTTGGTGAACATGAACACATTTTGCACACGAGTAGTGAACCTTACATCATATGCATTTATGAATGTTAAAAAACCTGCAATGAGTGTAATTGTGATTAATGGCACTATATTTACCACCTTGGCATTGGCATGTTTTTTTGGACATATAATGAGATGCAGACACTACATCTTCAAAAAGTTTGTCATTATTGCAAACACATCGAAAAAAAGATTCAGCATGTTACCACCCTTGCAATTGACAGAAGCCATTGTTAACATACATCTCACCATGATTATGGTCTTCAGATATGAAGGACTGACCATAGAGAGATATCAACCAACAACATGTGGGCCTCTTGCTGTCACTTAAAGCAATGATTGTCTTATTGAAATTGAATTATATTTAATGTATGACAAGAAATTATTCAGGCTAATTATTTTACTGTATGGCAACACTAAAGTAGTGCAACACTAAAAATTCAGACTACTTGCAAGTTTACCAGAGGGAGTATTAAGACATTTCCAGCACAATTTTATTGCAGGTATTGTAGGTCGACAGGTGAAACTCAACATTGTGTTATGTCTTATTTCTGAAGCAAGGAACTGAATATAATTGATTCTCTCTAGGTGAAGTTAGATGGGAATTAACTATTATAGTCAGAGACTGAGAGATAAATTAACTTTCATAGTCAGAGACCAAGAAAATAAATATTATACTTACAAATGGTCACAGCAGCTATAAGTTTCCTACTCAATGGATCTATGGGACAATTAGGAAAAATTGGTTCAAGAAGATTATTTGCAAATGTAAGTGACATTATAGCATTTGTACTTGGCCTGAAAATAAAATTGGAGATTTCAGTTATAGTAAATCATGGGAAATTTACAATGTGTTACTTATTTTTAATAATAATTTTATGTAATAATAATTTTTAATAGTTTTCAACAAGCAAGAAAAGTCAAAAATTTTAACGTACACAAACACCATGTTGGCATCCCATAGGTAAAGAAAAGCAGGTAAGGGTCCATATGCTTCATTAATATAATGATAATCTCCGCCACTCTGAGCAAGTGTTGTGCCTGTGAAGGTAAATAATTATTTGTGAATGGTACAAATCTCTAGATGGCAACAAATGATAACAAAGTAAATAATTAATATGTAGAATGTAATTATACTTTCAAGTATTTTTATGTGTAATTCTACATTACAAATTTTATATTATTTCTTTTATTTTATTATTTTATATTGTAACTCTAGAAAGGGATTCTCCTAGTAATTGCTTAATCTATTTATTTGAAAACTATTTTTTTAAATATAAATTACATTATCAATGTGAAGTCAATTTTCTTTTACCTAATTCAGCATAAGACATTGCTCCAAGGGTTGCTAGCACTCCACAGGCAGCCCATACTGCTAATGCACCCCAAATTGATCCTGTTTTTTCCAGAACTTCTTTGGGAGATATAAAAATTCCACTTCCAAATATAATCCCCAGTATAATGGCTACCCCTTCTAGCAGTCCCAGTTGTTTCCTCATTTTTACCCTTTCGTCACTCATGATAATAATATAAATGTAAACTATTGCAAGCAAATTCTAGGCAAAGATCTAGAAATAAGAGTTTCTTAACAAGTGTATCACGTTTCGCCAGTTATCCCGTTATAAGACCAACTCGTTTCTTAACCTATATTAAAATAGAAACAAAACAAGTATGTAATTGACCTCTCACATTGCTAATTGTTAATTTTAATCATAATTCATTAACATGAATAATTTATATATTTAAATTTTTAGTACAATGATAGGTCTTATATCAGTTATATCATATGTAATGTGACAAATGACAATTGCACGACGCTAGGGATGCCCGAGATCGATTTTCGATGATCATCGATGTTAGCAGACAAAATATCGATGTTTTAACATCGATGTTGCATTAATGAAAATATCGTAACATCGATGTTGCATCAAATAAAATACGCATAATCGACCAAAATTTACGAATGTTTCCACACACAGTATTTATTAAATTCTCAACAGCACCACACACCACAGATTGGTTTTCTACAGAATAGTTTTCTACTTAGTCTGTGGCCTATTCCGGTGCAGCCAATAGCAGGCAACCCGGTATCGTTTTACATATATTACTTACATATTTTAAACATTTCCAGCAAATCAGATAAGAATTATAGAATATTTTTTTACCAAAACTGTTTAAATTTACAAAATGATATATGTCAATAGATTAATTTTTAAGTAAAAAAATGTTCAGATTCTTACTAACACACACTCGCCTCGCTACTCAACCCGTTGCGCCATTACTTTTAAAAACGAAATGTCTATTCCAATTTTCATAGAACTGTGACTTATGTGCTTAACTAAAATCGAACGTCTTAACTCCTAAGATTAAGACTACTTTGTCATAATAATACATCCCGTTATAGTGTATCTCTTAAGTCCTTTACCTAAATATATTTTTAAGAAGTTTTTTCTTTTTAATATTTATCGACTTGGAGAATGAGTATTACTCTCACTAAAAAAAAATGAATTATGAACAACGAGTGTTCACGTGTTCAATTAAATTAATTCAATTCAATTAAAATAATAATTTAAAAGAAAATATCGTAAGCGAAAAAACATTACTACTTTTAGAGTCATATAAATTGTCGTTATATTAACTTTTATATATACCACATATATTTCATATGAAAATTACTATTTCTCTGTTTTTTTCTTATCTGGCCTTCGTCTTCATCTTCACAGTCGACTGGTGGTGGGTTCGATCCCCACTCGAATTGCAAAGAGTAAAGCGTATTGTGTAATGTAGATTATAAAATTTATACACAAATAATTGGTCTATAAATTTAAAAATATAACAAGTCTATCATAATTATGTCTCGTACAGTAGGGTCAACAAACTGTGTCTGCCCTGTGTTGTGGTTAATGGTAAATGGCTGTGCAGACTAAACGATTTAATTATAGAACGAACGATTTTCTTAAATTGTTCGTCCTAAAACCTACTCTTGTAGGTTTCTTACTTTTGAATATTTTCTTTGGGCAAAGGGCAACTGTGCTTAAGATGACATACTTTTTGTTTCACGACAAATATTTTAAATAAATGAAGTCATGTGAGAATACTATATATATATAAAAAAATAAAATAAATAAAATAAAAATAAAAAGAGCCTTTATTTTCTCTGACCTGTTTACCTAGTTTGTTTTACTTATAACTAACATTTTACACAATATATGAAAATATTTACTAACATAGAATAGAATATTCACTGAAATTGTCCTTTTTTTCCAAATGTATTTTTTTTTTTTTTTTTTTTTAATTTAAATTTATTATTCATTATTATTATTTCTGCTAGTGTCAGCTACCAGGTCAGGCTGTCCTACGACATAGGCCTCCTCAAGTTCCCTCCACTTGTGCCGGTCTAGTGCTGTCCGTCTCCACCCCTTTGGCAGGTCGTCTTCCCATCTTTTAATCTGTCTCCCTCTCCGTCTTTTTCCATTTCTTGGGTACCATTCTGAGACTTTTTTGGTCCACTTTCCTGCATGTGATCTCATCATGTGACCAGTCCACTTCCACTTAAGAGTTCTTGTTTTTACTTTGACATCCAACACTTTGGTAATGCTCCTGATTTTTGTTGCTTTGCATTTGTCTTTCAATCTCAGGCCCATCATGCTCCTTTCCATTCCTCTTTGGCATACTCCCAGCTTGTGTTCAATTTTCTGTGATAATGGCCAAGTTTGACAGCCGTAGGTGAGGCATGGGAGGATACATGTGTTAAATATTTTTGATTTTTCTGAAATGGGCCTATTCCTATTTTACTTTTATAATTTGTTCAAATAGAAAATCCTTGTCTCACATGTCTTTTCACCATCAAGCAAAAGCGAAAGAAAACTTTTTTGTAATTGAAAATAACGAAAACATGAACTACTTGCCCATCTGCATTCACTTGCAGCCATACTGAATTTGAACACTAGCTGCATCTACAGACACTCTCTAAAACGTCACAACATCGCGCTTAGCGCTAATAGTTTCATCAATATTGGTAGTGTGTCATCTTATCAAAGTATGACATCTTGAGCACAATTCCCCTAAGTTCCGAAAACATAACTTGAAGACGGCTACGACACGTTGACCTTACTGTACTAGTTTCTTTTCAATATGTTAATATATTTTAAATAAGTGCAGAAGAAAATAAATGTAAAAAGGGAAAGGTTCTCTAAGTTATATATTATTTCAACTTACTTAAGCTACTGAATAGTTGAAATTAAATTATTTCAACAATTCAGTATAAGCTTAAGTTTAAATTTGTGGGGTCGCCACCTTTGTTCCCAGCCGCCATCTTGAAAAAAGGGATGCAAAGGGGTTTTGCGATGTATCTCGAGACCTAGCAACTCTACAGAAAATTTTGTAAATCATTATTTGGGACAAATTAAATTTTCTACAAGTTTGTTCCTATTACTTTTTATCGTAAAATAGAACAGAACAGCTGTAAGCAGAAATAAGTAAAAAAATATATTTTAGAATAAAATGACATCAGAACAATGCTATAGAAAGTTTACGATCCCGCTTAGCCGCTTTACCGGGTAGTTTCGTTATATAAAAAACGTTTTAGTTTACTCGAAATTCATTTATTTGACAATTATCAAAATTACAACGCTGTTCATTAATGAGTTGACTTAATACCGTTACTTAATAATAATTTAGCAATATGGTGAGCTGTAATTTGCTGGATTTGAGATACGTTCACGATATGATTATGCCCATTAGCTCGATTTAAAATAATTTTGGTGCTATTTCTGGATCAGGATCTGGATAGTATTGGAGTAAATCGGCAACGGGAGCTTCTTGATCTTCATAGAAATCACACGCCAATAAATATTCTCGCTTAGAGTAATCATCACCTTTACAAAACATTTCACCTAAAATTGTAATGAATCGTATCTATATATTTAAATGAATAGTAAATTTTGTATTTATTTTTATCAATTATTTAAATACAAGGAATCGTGTTAATGTAAACTTTTACCTTCAATATACATTATATGGACTGGACTTTTAGCTTCCAATGCGCCAACACAGTAATGCTCTTCAGTAAGACTTGGATGCCAATACATAATGGCATCTCTACACGAAGGTCCAGCAATAGGAAGTAGTATTCTGTCCTGTAGAAATTAGTATTTGAAAAAATAATAAAATATTTGTAAGTATAGTAAATATATTGTAGATATGCAACTTAATATTACCTTACATATAATTTTATTGTTAACAATGGGCTCTTTTACTTCGCCAGTGCAAAAAAATTTACGTTTTTTCCTCATAATAACTGTACTTACTTCTAATACAGTTTTTACACTGTTGCCTACAATATAAAAAATATAAAAATATAATAGATATAATGTTAATATTAGGTATACCAAGTTATTCAACATGTTTATGGCAGCCCTTAAAGCACTACAAACCCTTTTCTCCATTTATAGCTTCTAGTTCACGCATACCCCTCACTTGGGTTTCTCTACTATTTTGCTGTTTCATGTACGTAGCTAATCTGTTCATGGCATCTACAAATTCGTCAATAGGGCCTGAAAATATAATAAATATGTATTATAAAAAAATTATGAATAAATATTTTTAGCTGAACTTTACATAATATCATTCATATAAAGGTAAATATCGACGTTAGTCACACGTTATTACAAAACTATCATCAGTTTTACGATTTATTAAGAGTATTTATTAAAACAAAATTATTGTAATTTATTATTTTGACACCAAATTTATAACCACGTTTAGTCCAAGAAAATTTAACTACATAGATACCATAAAAATTTCATAGGTCCTAATAAATTATATATATATTACGGCTAATGATATATAACTCACTGGTAAAATCACATCTCTTGTATCTAATCGAAATATGGGGAACAGCTTCGAAATGTCATATACAACGCATACAAACATCACAAAATAAAATTATTAAATCACTTTTTAACTATCCACATCTAACACCTACAGAAAAATTATACAAAAATACTAAATTAATGAACATAAAACAGTTATACAACTACACTACATGCATACTTATTCGAAAAATCTTAGATGGAAGTGTTCACACTGAGATTTCGTTCGAGATCAAGGGCAAGCAGAACCAACATCACAGACGAGCGCATAATTTGATATTACAAAAGACACGTACTAAATATGGGAGCAAACTAATAACTTTTCAGGGAGTGATGCTATATAATGATTTACCGCAAGCGATTAGAAATTGTAAGTCATTTGATGAGTTTAGGTCCGAGCTCCGCACGTCCGTGCTTAGCGATCATTCTCTTCTTAAGAGGTGAATGATGGCTGGGCAACGGGCGTGGATGGGGTTTGGATTTGGATCCATTGGATGAATGTTTTATTTTGTTTTGTATGTTTTTATTAGTAATTTTACTCTTACTTATATGTTAACTTTATATTCACATTTTATTTTTACCTAATATTTACATTTTTATGTGAACTTTATATTTACATTTTATTTTTACTCTAAGCTTTGTTCACTAATGCCTTTTTTTATACAATATATATATTTCTTTTATTTAATTTCTCATGTAAATTACGTTGTCGTAATGAGAATAAAGATCTTTAAACTGAAATTTACCTTTTTTCAGTGACAACGAGGCAACGACTATACAATGGTAAGCAAATTAAGGTTGACATTATAGACTGAATCATAGTATATTCCACGCTAAAGAAATTGTGGACTTCATCTAATATGATTATGAAATTAAATTCTAGAGAAATATTAAAACAGGATATTGCAATTATATTTAAGTACCTGTGCCAAAGCTGCCGCCGTCTAAGTAATTTAAAAATTGATAGAATCGTAAAGCTTCATCGGATTCGATTTCATCCATTACAGGTCTCTAAAAGTTACGTTGAAATATTATAATATCGTTATAAATAACAAAATAATTTTATTTAAGTTTCTTTTCTATACTCACAAATTTTCCACTCCACGCACCAATATCAGAATATAGGGAGTTGACTCTACTTGGCATCCAGTCTAAAGAAGAACGAGCGACGAGGACAGGATGCTAGGAATACATGATAAATTTGAAACCACCGTTTTTAGCATATTATTTCAAATAAATGGCGAACCAACTGCCGCTGCGACTGGACGTGAGGCACAAGCGTGCAAAAGTAAACGGGACGTGTGCTTGTGAATTCGATTCTCACTCGGGGAAGTAAAATATTTAATCTCCTCGCTCTCGCCCGCTTAGCTAGGCAAATCAAGTCTTTCAGTTGAGCAGAAAGTGGGGAAGGAAAGTGTAAATGTAGGTTCCCAGGTTCCCTGTGTCTTCCCTGCTACGTGCGGGATACAGCGTGAGATAAAAAAGAATAACGTACCAGCGACGCATGTCTAGTATAAACATATTTTAAAACAGACGTAATCACCAACAATATACTATACATTTGTTGTCGAGTGTTTCCAAGCAAGGTGTGCAATAAGTGAAAAATGTACATTTTTATTGCCGTACTCTAATTGGACTTTTCTTGTTCATTAACTAATAGGTATGATTTACGATTTATGTAGTTAAATTAAATACAAAATAAAATAAATAAAAGTTAAATTTTATTCATGCTATAAATAATTACTGTGAATTTTATCCCCAAGTCGACGCATTAGTATGTGTTGTCATCTTAGAACGCGAATTATAACTAAATTGCTCAAAATTTCGTAAAATTCCTATTATATCTAAATATTTTAAACACTATTTAATGTTCTCATCAACAAAAAACGTTATAATTTTAGTGAAAGTTTAAATTGTGTATTATTAAGGATAGAAATTTTGTTTTTGTTATTTGTTTGTTTAAAATAATAATAAAAAAAACAACATTTTATATAAAAACATTCATTTTATATAACATAATACACTGATAGAAAATAAATGTCCCTACCATAATATAAATAATGCCCACTAATAAAATGTACCATAAAAAGTACCTAATTGCAAAATTAAATTTATTACTAAATCAAAAATACAAAATTTACAAACAATTATACTTGGTAACTGGATTGTAGACTTTTGACACATTATTCGTTTATAATAAATTTTACATTGACGATTTATATAGAAAATCCTGCACAAAGATATTGCATATTCATAGAGAAACCGCTTAGAGAACATTGTTAGTAATTATCCAATATAATAACTAGTATTTGACAAAGTATCAGGGAGATATATATATTTATTTAAATATTAAAGTATGTCCCTTTAATATTGCAAATTTGAAATATGTAAGTAATGTGAGCCACATACTCGTAATAGATTCGTGCCTAAAATATTCTCAAATTATTTTAAAAAAATGTTGTTAAACTATAAGTTATAAATCTTGAGAAAATGTTTCATAACATTAAATAAAACGGTCATAAATTGTGAGTAACAATAATATATAATAGTTTTTTTAGCTAGGCCTGTATACGAGTCAAAAATTACTCGGTAATCGTTTCGAAAATATTATTTATGCCTAATACAATGGGTATATGTCATGCTTTGCATAAAAGAGACACTATTAAAAGTAATTTTAAAGCGAATTATAGGCATTTAATATTATAGATCTCATATTATATGAAATTTCAAGTTAAAAGTTTTACTTATCTAGGTAGAGTAAGTTTTAAGTGAGATACTTATCAAAGAAGTAATTAAATTACAATATAAAATATAAACATTTGATTTTAAATATAATAATATAAAAAGTTCATCCATTACCCTGAATTTTTAAAACTGACTAAACGACATAAGCTTTTGTAAATTTTAAACCCTATTTTAATTCTAAACCCTATATAATTTTATAAAAGTTAAATATATACATACTTTTACTAAAACTAGTTAAAAAGTAAATACAAATAAAAATATACATATAAATAAATTGTCTACAATGTCAAATTATTACAATGACATTATATTAAGTTCTGAAACAAAAAAAATAGGACTAGTCCGTCTACTACTATAAATTCATAATATTCCTAAAAAAATACTGCTTCATATCATTCGTTTTTTTTCTACATCAAAAGAAAAAGAAATAGAGAGTACCAATAAGAGTTTTGAAGATGAAGAACTTATGCTAGTGGTGGGAGCAACGAGTCTTCTATGGACTACAAGTTAACTCCGCACGCTACTAGCTAAACTATTATTGATACTTACTTCTATCAACGCTTTTGGCCGTAAGCACAGCATCTTCTTACATCTAAGCTACATATATACAATGGTCATTTTCATAGTGTTGCCGACACTTACGAGTATATTACAATACTTTAATTTAAATGCTTATATTTAAAGTTTAAGTTTAAGTAAAGTTGGGCATACGGGTACGCGACCCCGGATCCTCGAGCCGCCACTCTTACATCCTCATCCAGTCCGTAAGAATGGTGTCCTAACTCCCCCCCCCCCCTTCTCNAAAGTGGAGTAGGTTAAGTAGGAAGGCAGACCCTGGTAATAGCCGGGATTAATGCCAGGAAGAAGAAGAAGAATTTAAAGTTTAATAAGAAAAAGACTAACATAAAATTTGATTCAAAATTTATGTACAAAAGTAGAGGTATTATAAACCAAATTCTGTTAATATTTAACAAGAAAAATAGTAAATAGTTTGAGTTTAAGCTACTTTTGTTACCTATGAATAATAGATGGAATAAACAAAAATAGACGAGCTTGTGCAAACGGGAAGTTGTCCTATAATTTATATGTGAAAATTTAAAAATATTATTATGAAGAATATAAATTATAAAGTAAATAGTATTTTAACACGAATAAATGCATCATTGCACGCATATTGTAGCATTTATTTCTTTTTACTTGAATTTTTATGATTAACTCCATAAATAAATACATGTTCTTAACATTTTTACCCGATTGCTCAGTTCTACCCAAGTTATTGAAACAATGAACTACTTATTAATGAAATGAAAATTTTTACTAACTTAACATTAGTAGATAAAGATATATATAAGACATTACAACAGGGAGCCAGAGTTAAGTATATTAACCTGTAATACTCTAATACTGGCGACCGTGTTTTCTAGATTGTAATATTTAGCTTCAGCCCCTGCGATGCCATCATATTATTAACTTAAAAGTGTTACCTAAGCCTAAAGTTAAGCCTAATCACTCTACAAATATTACTTAATTACTTCTTATTATGATTTCGTCCAATTATTACAGTTGAGAAGAATGGAACTCAAGTGAGGGCTTGTTTCAGAACTTTCTTCGACTTATCTACTTAACATCTACCTCGATACTTAAAGTAGGTACTTAACTATAGGAGTTATGAAGAATTTTATATATAACTTTAAATATATAATCATTAAAAAAAATAATTCGTCCGTTAAATGATAATGATATAAAAAAAGATAAAATCAAATCGTATAAATTACTATCAACAGTTACGAACCAGTGAATTCTATTCTACTAAATCTGCAATATCCATAGACAGACTTATTTCAACATTATTATTATTATTAATTATATATTTTAAAATGTATCAGCTTATAGGTATAATTGTTGTGAAACTAGCCCTCTTATCTTAATCAACTTAAAACTTACCTAGAGCTAAATCTAATACTTAGATGATATTTTAATGTTAGATACTATTTTTTTGAATTAAAACCATCACACACAGCGTTAAAAAATATTGATAAGGAAATAGGGGCACAAAGTGTGACTGTAACGACTGCTTGTGGATTCGATCCCGACTCGAGGAAATGTATATATATTTTCATTTCTTCCATTCAACACGCAATGCCCCTAGAATTCGCCGGAAAGTGGGTATCTATTTTTATATCTGTTGGTACACTCCTCCTCAGTAGTCTTCTTAGTAATTATTGACTGTAAAAATGGTACAAATTGTATGATTGACGTTTTTGAAAATATAAAACATAGAAAAAGTAAAGGAATACTTACCTGTCCAATAGATAAACAATGTACCTAAATAATTAAAAGTAAGTGATATATCTACTACAGTGTATCTATATATTAACAGCGTAATTCTTATTTCTTATTTTATCTTCATTGGCTACTTTTTATAATCTCACAGGGTCTTCTTTCAATTAAACAATTAAATTAACTATTAATAATACCTATTAAATAGTAGTAACTCGCTAATAATATATATTTTTCATTTAAGCATTCTGAAATTATGGAAACAAATTACTTAAATCACTTAAAACTTCTAAAATAGTTCATAATAAAACTCAATATAAACAAATACGAAACATATTATTAAGTATTTTCTATTTTTATATATAATAAATATAAGCTTGACGGAAAGTCAAGTTGACAAATAATTATTTTAAAGAAATTTCTCGTTACTTTCATAAAGTATAGAGAACTAAACTAAAAAGAAAACTTAGAGAAACAACTGTAGGTAAGTATAATATTACCCAAAGGTTTTAGATACTAACGAGAGACTTCCCTAGTGCTTCTTGTACCAAATTAACCAACTCCACGGCTTCAGGTAAGCTTAGACTTTGAAAGTAGTCGTATTTGAACATGCAATCCTGTTTGGTTGATGTATTTTCTTTGTCATCTGATGCATATTCAGGATGAAACTGCATTATAGAACTGAAAATAGTTTACAATATGTCAATTATAATATATTAAAGGCAAGTGCGGCTACGCCCGCTTGAAATATACAAATGTTTATTTAAATGTATATAAGAAAAAAACCAACCAAGCGCAAGTCAGACTCGCTCACAGACGGCTCTGTACCAATTTCAGGAACTTTTGTCGAACTAAGTACTTTAAATTGACATAACTTTTTGATTTATGAACCGATTGTAATAAAATAAACTCTAGATGTTTTCGGAAGATTGCTAGAATCCAATAGTGAAAACTGCATCTAAATAGATTAATCCAATTCTGAGATTAGCGAAAACAAACGCACAGACAAAAATATTAAAAATCATTGTTTTGGGTTCTATTACATTTATAAAGGTTCCCAATAACATCTTTTTAAATATCTTCCAAGTACAGACACCGACCCTCTGACAATTTTATTATAAGTATAGAAGTTAAGAAGACTACAATATATACTACTTTTAAGGTTAATAAATACGTACCCCAATTTTTCTTCCAAATCGAAGGACTTTATTATATAATCATGGAAACATATTTCGAAGTACGCGTTCATAAGCTGTTTCTTTGGGTTTCTGAAAAACGCAACATATTCAATGAGTTGAATGTTAGAATCTTATATGAATGTGTCAACATAGTAAGTAAAAAATAAAATCATACATGCGTTTTGTGCCTCCTTTTCTCATTGTGTGTCGGACTAACATTTCGAAAATCTTGTCAATCTACAAACAAAGAAGTTAAATGACAATTTGTTAAAAACCAAAATTAATATTTTGAATAGATATAGACAAACGTTTTTAATTTTCTGTAGCTCTATGAGCAATAATTAAGGTAAGGTACGCGCTAGTACTTTATCTCGTTAGTTCTGGTTCTGGCAAAAAAAAAAGAAAGAAATTTAAGTAATATTTACGTAAAATATATATTTGTAAAAACTCGAACGAAAAATTGATTTTATATATTGAGATAATATTTGTTTTTCTTTATTTGTAAAAAAATCTAATCACAAGTGAGAAAGATTGAGAAAATCCAATCTGCACGGTACTTAAGTATTTCGTTAGTCTGCCCTTGTTATGTGGGCTATTCCCAATGTATTCCCAATGATGCAGTGATAGCATACTGTTAGTGGACTATGGAAGCGGGTTCATAGCCCGACGATATTAACTCCGCCAAGGAAATAATAAGATTGTGAAATTTTTCGTCTTATGATACTAGTAACAAAGCTAGTACTTAGGCTAGGTAAGGCTAATACGATAGGACCATTCAATTAAATCTTCACTAGAAGCCCTGTGAAATTAATTATTAATCCCAATTATCTATTGGTTTTTTTTTCTTTTTAGTTTATGCAGTTGTTTTTTTTTAATGGTTTTTTTATTATATTTAATCATCCACTTTGATGGCATACATATAATTCTTTAATAGGTGAATCAAATCACAAAATGGATTCAGGTACACGCATGCGTACTAAGCCTGTATCTTCTATTTTGTTTGACTGCATGCGTATGGCTCTTTTATACATGAAACAAAATGGCTGCCTATATAAAAAACTTCGATTATTGCACATGCACATATGCACGAATTAAATATCAATAATATTTAAAAATAACTTTTACCTTGTCTGGGTCAGACATGGTGCCCGGGGCACTAGAACCTCGCCATCATCATGTTTGTTAAGAATTTTTTTTTGAGAAATAAAATAAAACTTTCATTTTAACACGACAATAATATGAAAATATTACCTGCTTTCCACGCCAATTCACTTAGCACAAGAAACTTCACATGAAACTGTCACAGATATGCACTGATGACCGAGCGGCAATGGAGATACCGAGCGTATTACAGGTACTGAATTTCAGGCAAATACTCGCGCAACGTTAACGCGCCGATCAATATTGCATAGGCGTTGGTCGGCTGGTGGACGTTTCGTTTTAAATTTAATAATTACAATTGAATAACTGTAAATAAATTTAAATTGTTTATTTTCTTCAGACATCCTATTAGCATCCTGGATATTGAAACAGTCGTACTTATTGCAAAAATTTACGCTGCCGCCGTCTGCTGTCCTACTTAAAAATTGTGCGTTGTGAAAGTGAAATGATTGTATGGATTTCTAAAAAGTTTGCCGTGAATTAGTACTAGTAGTAGGCTTGTGAAATAGTAATTTTATTTTATTTGAACATGTTCTAAGACAAAGATTAGTTTAAAGATCAAGTATGATATATGAAGTCGTCAATTGTTTATACCTGACATGGCGGTATATCGTATCGTCCTTTGCGTTTAGGACCATAATATTAGTAGGATTCATATTTCAAAAAATTATTATGTTCCTAAAACGTCGACGAATTAATCAACAACTAGTTGAAATGCAACAGAATTGGGAGGTTTCATCGGAGAATCTTAAAAAAATGAATATACGAGAGTGGATTTTGAATATGGAGAAACAAGGAAAGAATGATCTGAGCTTCCAGGACATGCAAGATTTACTTAATGTGAACTGCCAGAAGGCCTCGTAAACTCTTCTTTGAAATATTTTTTTTGCCCATAATGTTATATATAATGATGAATAGACTATTTATTTGACAAATATATAAGATATTATGAAAAACCTTCTAAACCCTCCAATAAAAATTAAAGAATTGATTGAATATGAAAAAATATGTTTCCTAATACAGTCATATTGTAATCGTGGCTTATAATGTATTAAATACATATAAAATTGAATTAGTTTTATTACCCATCGCCGGTCTTTAAATCTGTATATTTTTTTTTTAGAATCCTAGCGAATTTTCTGTGTATAATTTATAAATATAAGCGAATTTTAGCTATAATTTATTGACTGGCTATAACGTATGTATTGGTCGTTTACTTTTACTTTATGTAATGAAAAAACAATAATTATTTTGTAAAGCCAAAAGAGCGAATGTTGCGTATGTTTTTATTAGCTCCAGCTGTCGTCCGTCTGTGAATCTTAATTACACGCACTTCTAATTGTTGTTTCATCATAAACTTGGCAATTATATGAATATAAGATGACAATTGGTGACATATGGTACCTTCGAGCTGGCTTGATGATGGAATTGAAAGATGGCTGATGAAAATTTGGACTACCTACTAGTAAGCATATCGAGTTTGTGCTTTTATTATGTAAAGAGTGACTATTATTTATTAGGTCGATATTAGGATTTAAACTATGTAATAAAATTAAGAAATTAAATTTGACCCACTTGTAATAATTGTATAGCACTTGGCAGTAATACGTAGCTTACGCGACAATATAATAATGTCATATCAACAAACCGGTCTGATGATGAAGACAGGACCTGAAAATGAATTTTTCAGAGGTTACTAGCAAATAATTCGATCTTAGGCTCGCATCATTTATAGCTCCGAGCACATTTATAGCTCTTGGACGATACAAGCAAAGCGAAAAATATACGATAAAAGTGTTTTTAATTAATTTTTATAATTTTATTATTTTTACACTAAAATAGCATTAAATTATTATATTTACTTTAGATTTGTACAACAAAAAAAGTGAGAAGGCAACATTTGTTTATTTAATAGTACTATTAAGCTGACTACGAATACTGCTACGCGTTGCTGTTGCATTTTTATGCATCTCTGTCTTTTCGTTTTCTAAATAAATATTCAAAAACATCTTTATTAAAGTCAATAATCATTTACTATAAGTAACAAAATAAACATTTCAACTTGAGTGGATAAACAAATTGTACTTGTTATTTACATGAATGAATGAATTGAAAATGTGAATAAGATATTAATAATATACAGGAGAGTGTACAGTAGAAATAAAAAAAAAACTTCAACGCCATCTTCCATTCTATTTTGGAAGTAATACTAGGAGAAATGTAGCATATTCTATTTACCTATTCCAGATGGCGTTTTAATTTTTATATAATTATATAAAAATAAACAAAAGTAAACAAGCAAAATTTTTGTAGACAATTTTTATTTTTTATTATAACAATAAATTCATAGTTTCTTTCTTTATAAAACCATTTGTTTGATTTGACTACAATTACATTATACATATGTAGATATACAGTAATCACTCGCTACTCAGTATTAGGTAGTGAACCTACAGTCTACGGATCTACGCGGTCTACGCCTCGCTCCCCTTTACTGCGACAATTGATCGCGATGCAGATGTAGAAGTGCCGCCCTCTATAAGGCGTCTATCACTTAAAAGTGCATTCATATTGCGCTGCGTTTCGCTATAACCAATTTTGCATATCTTAAAATATATCCGTGAAAACAGTAAGCTTTTTATAAACAGTGAATTAGGAACTCTTAAGAATCGTTGGACGCCTACGAAGATAAAATATGCTCACGGAAATTGCAAATCTTTTGTTTGGCACATGGTGGGAGCTCATGTCATCCATTGTGTTTCGAATAATTCTATTAATTGGATTAATGTTTGAAAAGTATATCTCAATCCAAAGGTGTAGAAGAATCAACAAAGAGTTAGAAGAAATGCAAAAGAAGTGGGAGATTTCACAAGAGGATATTGATAAAATGCATCAAGTCAGAGAATGGTTCTCAAAAGCTGAAGAAGAAGGACGATTTGAAAATAAAAGCCCTGAGGAAATACAGGAAATACTTAACAACCTGAATATACATTTCAGGACAACTAATTAAGCGACATCTATCTATATATCAAAGTAGCTTTCATGTCTATACGTCATTTCGCTTTACGGTAATGTGTTAATTGCTTGCCTGGAGGGGTTATATGTGTTCACCAGAAAGCCATCTTCTACGCTATCAAATGTAGTTTTAAATTTGGAGGGAAGATCGAAAGACTGTGGGAAGAATAAGGGTATATTTTTATTTCTTTATGTATGATATAGATAATATCATATCATTTAGATGTATTTACAAAACTTATATAAATCAAACTTTATTGGGCTCAAAATAAAACTTTAAGTATGGTTATATATTTAAATATATTTTTTGTATATTTTCACACCTTTTTAGAATTTTTATTAGAATATTTAACTATGTATAATTTCACCAAATATTTTTGACTGGCTCTCGATTGGAATGGATATGTATTTTTCTAGACTATAAGTATGTCCCCATACATGTTTTGTAATTTGATTACAACTAAATCGATGTTAGTATTAGTGTTAGCTATATAATATAAAATGATTGAATTTACTAAATGTCTACTTTAAGTTATTTTCGATGTAAATATGTTCTGAATCTCTGAAAACATCTTCTAAAAACTATCTTTTAAAATGTGTAATCTAATTGAATTTAAGATTTGACATACGAAATTTAATATGTTTTATTACTTAAAACCAAAGCGTTTTCATCCTGCCTATTGAATTTGAATTTCGCCTAGATCATTTGCGTATCTTATAATAGTACTGACTACTTGCAGTTATTTTACAAAGAATATTCTAAATTCTTACCAAAATCAATAATTTAACATTTAAGCTTTTTCTGAACGAGTAAATTAAATTATTCATTGAAATCAACACATTTGACTATCAGTCAATTTAGTTTATTAAATGAATAATCATGTAGTTCAGGCGGGCGAAGCCGTGAGGGGGCTGCTAGTATAGTATATACTTACATTGCGATATGTTTGTTGAGGCGCTTTTATGGCGATATTTGTGTTACGTTAATGGCGCATTGTAGCTGTCATTCGATCGCAACATCTTGAAGAGAATTCATGGTAAATTGGCACCCTGGAAACCCCGAAAATTAAGAAATCAATTAATCAAAATGATACTACATACATAATACATTCATGATGGTACAGTTCTGAGCAATATCAGCTTCACGCTGTCATCCCCAACCCAGCAGTCAGCAGGGTAAGCAGAGGGAAACTAAATTAGTTATGGATAATTTGTAAATGTAAGCAAGCATTTCTCCATGAATTCTTATGATTTATTGTCGATATATATTACTATGGCCAATTAACTTCTTTAAGTAAATACTGAGCATAGACTTAATATTTTTTATAAAACATTGCAAATCTTAAGCGGGTTTAGGTGAAGAAGCATCATATTTATAAAGTAAGTATAATAAAAGTTACTCTATTTCATTTCAAGAAGATAATAAAATTTATTGAGTATTTTTTATTAAATATAAAAAAATAAACCCATTAATAAAGTATTTTTTTATTTCCATGATAATATGAAATATTTCATTTCCTCATGGGGAGACTGTAGTGTAAAAAATAAATGTCATATGTTTTCCAAAAACAAATTTGTCTTATAAGAAATAAATAAGTAAGCAAATAAATAAGTTTACATGTCCAAATATTGACATATCATTATGGTCGAAGTTCTCTGGCAATAGTACTTATAACGAATTTTATATTTTATCATCCAAATATTTTGTCATCCGTCAGATTATATTCGCCATTTTCAGTTATTTTCATTGAATTTTCGTGATTCCATTGTTACTTTTGTTGTTTTTATTAATAAAAACTTTTATCAAAAACCGCAAAAATCATATAATATATAATATGGTGGACCCTTTGGTCATTAATGTAGTTGATAGTTCCTCACAATCCTCCGAATTCTCATAAATAATTTAACTATAGATATATTTACCTTTATTAACCTCATAGTTAAGTACCTTTTAAAACGTAAAAACAAAAACGTGCGCATAAAAAAATTAAATAGAAATAAAAATAAATACGTAAAAGTTTGAGAAACAGATCTTTTTTGTTTCCATCTTATCTTCTGCCATAATGAATCGAGTATAGACTAATTTTCGTTAGTGACATTTGAAACATTTTGTGTGAATATGCTTTAACGCATGTTGTCTCTTAATGATCTATTTTAAGCTCTATGTAGACAGTACTAAAGATCTATTTGGTTTAAATATTAATGACTCTGTCGATAGCACATTATAACAGTACATCTTATGGATTTTTAGAGCTGTTAACCTTTACGTGGTAGCTATGGATAACAGTGCATCCAACCTGCATAGTCAAAGTGCATACATAAAATCAATATTTGTAAAATCTAGTTTTTTCGCGCAGATTACAATTGATTAAAACTAAGGACAATAGTTATAAAACAAGAAAGTGTTGTCCATATAACGAAATCAAATACTTAAAAATACTTTTCTAATAATCAATCAATTAATACCGCAATGATATACCGCCACTTGAAGTATTTTTTCATAAGCATATACAGAATTATCACAAATATTGTTTTTCGAACAATAATTATACTAGCTCTGATGAAACGAAGAATGGATTTATTTCTAATGCATCGAAGAATCAATCAAAACTTAAATAAAACAAAAGGGGGCCAGCCCCCGCGATATCAACGATTCGAAAATATAAGAAGCCGATTTAACAAGAGGGACCCAGCTTTACGATATGCGAGAAATATGTATTTTAACGACATCCAAAATATACGTAAAAATAAAAAAACTAATTTGGAAAAACCTACTTAAGCTCTTTCTGGCAATTATATAAAAAAAATAGTCCTTTTTACAAGCTTTTATTTAACTTGTGTTAGTTAGTGTGTGTGAAATATGTATGGCGAGTTATACTTAATCCATTTCCCATTGAGTTCACTGAAATATTGATTACGACTTTAGCTCTGATGACAATGAAATTTAATATAACGTATTGTAGATAATCTAAAATGGCCGCGAACAAAATGGCGATATCCAATTTTTTCACAACCCATCCTATATGGGTGGGCTAATTTGTAAAATATAATACACCACCCAAAAAAACATCAAGAGACTGGAGGTGGACCGAAATCTAGCCAGAGGGACTTCTGAACTAAGAAAGGTAGACAGGTTGTGTTCCACTCGTTTGATATGTCTTTGAAAGAATTCTGGTTCTAATTGGTTCGAAATTTATTGGAATTCTGGTTCTGATCCGAATTGATAAAAAAAAAAAATTCTAGAACAAGCTTTTATTCACAGTATAGTTTTATTAATTGTCTAGTCCATTCTGTATACATTTAAATAATCTGGAAAGTAAGGGAGACATCTAAGAATGTTCTTTTAATATTGTGTCCTATTTTCTATTTCTAGACAAACATCTTATAGTCCCTAACATTTGGATGCATTTACAAAGTATTGTTTTATGCTCAAATATTTATAAGCTTGTATTTTACAAAACTTATTTATATTAAAATTTTATATGTATATGTACCTTTTTATAATAATTTAAATTATTTTGACAGTTTTTACATTTTTTTATTGGATAATGTACGTAAGGTTATTGACCTTGTAAAATTTAACAATGAAAAATGTATCCATATTAGTATAAGATTTATATTTAATTGAATTTACTTGAAGATATTATAATGAGACAATGTTTGTTTGAAGCTGTTGTCCAATTTGATAATACAGCTATCAATAATATGTTTCAGAATCTCAAATTACTAATGGAATAAAGTAGTATTGTAACTAAATAGATTTTGTATTTATTTATCTTGCCTATTTTATCAGCTTCACGTTTTATACCACATATACCAGGTTATACATATGCAGTGGCGTAGCTAGGGTATTAGGGTACAGGTATTTAGGAGGTAAGCCTGGTGCGGCTTGGGACTTGATGCCCTCTAAAAAAAAAAAGGAGATTCAAAGTGTCTTCTACTCTCACGAAGATCAAGCGTCAGACACTACAATGTGACATTGCCTACCTTTAAAAAAAATTAATTGTCAACTTTGATGCCCCTTTCCTTTTGATGCCCGGCTTTAGGTGCGACCGCACCGCTCGCACCCCCCTAACTACGCCACTGGACAGATGGAACCTAGTGTTAGGACACTCCGTTCCCCCGTTTCCGCTGATATTTCGAGATTTTCGATTCATTACATGTTGCGCTATGTCTTGCTGGTGGAGCGATAAAATATTATTGTCACGCATCCCTTTTTATCTTTGGATATATGATTATGATAAAATATTTTCAAAAACCATGAAAATTCAAAAAGATTTGAACACAATTTTAAAAATATATATTAAATAAAAAGCATATCTAAATTTATGTTTTTTATATAAAATGTTGTATATGAAGTGTTAATAAATTTATTATGGAAATACGCTGACTTTTTCATTGTAACTTGTAAAATTAAAATAAATCATCTTCACGCTGTATCCCGCACACAGAAGGGTAGGCAGAGGGAACCTAGTGTTAAGACACTCCGTTACCCACTTTCTGCCGAATTCTGGAGAACCACAAAGTAACTCTCAAAATATTACTTATGCAGTTCCACAAGGGTCAATCTTGGGACCATTGCTCTTTCTTATATATATTAACAGCATCCATAATATAAATTTACATGGCGATGTATCTTTATATGCTGATGATACTAGTCTTTTCTATTACGAAAGTCATTTAGAATCTATATTAAACGATGCTCAAGAGGATTTAAAGCGGTTGAATCTTTGGGTTTAATCCAATTTGTTTACAGTCAACGTATCCAAATTAAACTACATAATTTTTGCCACAAAGAATAAAAAGATATCCCACAAAATAGTGCTACGCATCAATAACGAAGCAATCATACAAGTGGATCAAGAAAAAGATATAATAAAAAGTCTTTATTGCACATTTACAAGAATTAAAATAATTTTTATTTGATTGATTCTTGATAGCAGAATGACATGGAAACCACATACCTATTTATAAAATTAAATCTAAACTAACATCTTTAATGGCAGTTATTAGAAACATTGTACGCTGTTTACCACGCAAAGTAAGTATTTTATATCACATATAATTCCCATATTGATTATTTGATTGAAGTATGGGCTTCGGCTGCAAAGAGCGATTTAGACGTTTTACAAACAGCACAAAACAAATGAATAAAAGTCTTATTCAAATATGATTTCCGGACTTCAACTGAAAAATATATAATAAAACAGGGCTCCTAAATATTTATCAAACCTATGTATATAACAGCGATCTATTAGTACGTAAAATAATAAGCAAAGACATAAATACAAACAAAAAGTAAACAAAATATACAAAAAATCTGACTAAGAAATGCAAACAACATAAAACTTCACAAACCGCGAACTAATTACGGCAAAAAGAATATAATGTTTGAAGGTGCCTATTTATATAATAAACTACCAAAGGATATTAAAGAATCAAAATCAATATCTAAATTTAAAAGACTACTTAAAAATTACGTGAAAAATATAATGCCTATACATATTCTTTAGTATAATGACAACACTTCTCGCATAAAAAAATAATAATAATATACACTTAGCTTAAAATAATATATAACAAGTTAATACAATAATAATACACATATTAAAAAAACCAAATAATAAAAAAAATCGAAAAAAGAAAGAACAACAACGATTATTACTAATATAAACTTAAAGAATACTAAAATAAAATACCTAAAAAAATATGTAAATAATGTAAAACAACGAAAAAATAAAATATGTTCACACTAATACTATAATTACTAAGTGGCACTTCCAGTTGATCTTATTCCGTACTATTTTACAATGTTTCTAATAACTACCCTACATTTTATTTGTCAATGAAGATGAATAATACTAATAGTGATAATAATAGTAATATAACCAACGACTTATTTTTGTAGTGTAATATTGCCTAATGTAAGTAAATTTTGTATTCCTATGAGAAATAAATATCTTAAGCCATATTATTACTATTTACATACACAGGACTCAAATCAAAAAATATAAATAAATTATTTGTAATATTACATAATATATGTAACATAAGTTTATATATTTATTCAACATAAGTTTAATTTATGCATAATATATAAATACAGCTTCACGCTGTATCCCGCACACAGCAGGGTAGGCAGAGGGAACCCAGTGTTAAACACTAATCCCCTATTTAGCTGTTGAGTGGCAGATCTTAACGCCGCGCTTTGCCTCGTCACCAGAGCGAAAAAATGGAATTATAAATGTAAATAAATATTTCACTTCCTCGAGTGGGAATCGAACTCACAACCGTCGCGTTACAGTCACACCTTTGTGCCGCTGCGCAACGAAGGCCTATACAAATACAATCTATACTATTTATACTTCTATACTAATATAATAAAGCGGCAGAGTTTGTTTGTTTGTTTGTTTGTTTGAACGCTAAGATCTCTGGATCTACTGGTCCAATTTACTTGTTTTTGTTTTGTATAAAAGCTGCATTCTTCAGAAGTGCTACATTACATTACACATATGTACTAATAAATTAAAATACTTTCTAATTTGACAAGGAATTTATTCTGCCATGTAAATAACAATCGTCGTTGCTAAGGAACGGTTTGCAAAGTTTGTTTGATGTTTTAAGAAAAACGTCACCCAAAATAAACTTATATTTTGATATTCATCCTTACAAAAATAAATATAAAAAACTTATAGCGTTTTATGTAGATTGAAATTATAGTTAACTGTATAACATTCTAATAAATAATTAAGGAGATGTCACTGATTCGAAAGGACCTAGCCTTCGGGCGGCATAGTATGAGCGACGCGAACGGGCAGATGACGTTGAAGGTTTTATAAATTTTCATACATTTTTGAACTATTTTGAATTTTTATGT
>JAAIXI010000199.1:0-173487 GCA_013403645.1 Heliconius nattereri
AACTTATTCTTGAAGATTCTTTCAATTCCACTCTTTCCTCCAATTCCACGATGAAAGATAAAAAAAACTAATCAAGTATTTAATTATATTGAAGACTTTGTTCTAAAATAATAAAATTAGAATGTAGGACAATCTCAACACAGAAAAAACGAAAACGAAAAATGACGGTGGGAAAATGAAGCTAGGTAGACGCTACTCCAGTGTTGCCAGGCTCGGGAAGGCAAAAAACAGCATATGCAACTTAAAAAAACAATAGAAAACAGTAAAATACAAGAAATTCATTAAAATATAATACAAGTACTCACATACTCTTATATTTATATAGAAAATCAAGTTAAAATTCAAATATCTAACCAAAATGTTATAAATTTTATTAAAATATTTAATTTTATCAACGTTTTCAATTTCGAGGCTTTCGACGTTCACGTAGTAAATTTTTTAGAGTTACGTAAAAAAAAACTTAATCCTTATATTATTTCGTTGTTCGTCTGTTTTTATGTCTCTCTAGACTGCCTATTTCAAGATCGAGTATCGGATTTGTTAAGCTGAAAATAATATGAAATAACCAGATTTACGGTCTCTTTGAGCTCAGAAAGTGAAAAGTCAACGCAATCTAAAAATACGAGCAATTATAGTTTTTGCTGCATTTTATATGAAATTCACCACGTGCAAACTCTTTATGGTACTGTGGACTTATGGACCAACAATTATTAAATTTGACGAAAAGTGAAAATTTACAATAAAAACGAAGGTATGAAATGAGTGCAAACTTTTACATATTTGTTAACTTTAAAAAAAAAAAAAAAGTAAAGTTCCTGTTGATCTACAATCATAATGATTTTTACGCATTTCAAAAAACATTAGATATGAGGGCTAAAACAGAAAACAGGCATAAAAGTCAAAAAACGGTAGATCTACTGTTAAAACAGTAGGGCTGCCAACACTGCGCTACTCTGCAACCAGATACAGACAACTAGACCATCATAGACAACTTTTTATTTTGTAGCATTATATTTTCATAAGTTGAGTCTTACAAATCTAGAGGTTACTTAGGAATTTAATATTTCAATTTACGTCAACAGATTTTGCTGCATATGTATTTTTATTTTATATATTGATATATTCTGTGGTGTGGTGCTTTGACATCTTTTAAAATAATTGTACTGATATATCTACTATCTGTGGTCTGGTCTGTTTCTTTTGGTGATCGATTAAAGGTTTCTCGTTGTGCGCTGTGTTTAATTAAATAGGAAATATTGTGATTCCTTTGGAGTAGCACTTATTTAATGAATAAAGTTACTCATATTTAAAACATGTCTTGGATATTCGGATACAGTAGGCCTCAACAGCCGTCTCCAGATGAGCCCCCGGCAAACGGCGGTGAATCCGCTGCTTCTCCTGTTGCCTTAACTAAAGCCGAGAAAAAGGCAATGGAGGCTTATAGATTTGATTCTAGCGCTTTAGAAAGAGCTGCTCAAGCTGCCCGAGAGCTGGAAAGATCAAGTATGTATTTAACCTTATCAGTCACATTTTAGGGTATTGCATAATGCGGATGAACCTAACCTAAAATCTTATTAGATATTCATTATGTATTAAGAATATTAAGTAAGTAGTAAACTAAAAATCATATCAAGTTGTTTAAGTATCTTTTCCGATACTTTTTCGTCAAATAATTCAATTTACTATATTATTACATATATTGGAGACAGTATTGAATACATATATTGAAGATTTCACAATGTGAATCATCCATCCATCAACCTTTCAACGTCCACTGCTGGACATAGGCCTCCCCTAATTCTCGCCACTCCGTCCTGCGCCCTTTGAATCCAGCGGATTCCTGCTGTCTTCTTAAGGTCGTCGGTCCACCTGGTTGGAGGGCGGCCTGTGCTCCTTTTCCCGAGACGGGGTCGCCATTCGAGGACCTTTCTTCCCCATCGGTCGTCGGCCCTCCTGACAATATGGCCTGCTCATTGCCACTTCAGAATTCACAATGTGAATATTCACAAGCATATGCTAGTTGTATCATTTGGATAGAAGTATATGAAAAATAAAACATCCAATTGGTGAAATCCAGAGTTACATTATTAATATGCTTATATTTATGGGATAACATCGATGGAAAGAGATTGATTCACCCTTTTAAATTGTATTTAAATGTAGTTATTACGATAAAAAGTAAGGTAAACATTTTTCAAACTTATATGATATGAGATGATGCAAATATTTACAATACCTTATAACAATCAAATAGAAAAGCTTTATCAGAGCAAGTAAATAAAATGTTTCATACTTTCCATTCCATTCCATTTCCATTGGTATTGAACACACAATAAACACACTATGTACTGTGTTAGTGTGAGATACTGTGTTGCTGCACCCCAATTTCATTTATTTCATCCATATCCATATAATCAAAATAATTTCAGGTTTGTCTTAAGACTATGCATGCATAATGTGACCATTCTTTGTTGGGCCGGCTTGAGCCATGCTTAGGGTGGCTTTTGTTTATTTTACAGTAGCAGTATTAAACTGACCAGTACTAAGGGGCTATAAAGCCACAATGGTAATCATACTACTGTATCTTTTGTCATAGTTACCTCGGGCACTTAGTATGTCTCATAACTCTTACTTGTGTTCATTCAGGGGCGGTCCTGGGGGGGGGGGGGGGTCACAGGGGACACCCCCCAAAATCGTCCATGTTAATTAAAAAAAACATTTTTTTTTAAATAACTATAAAGTAGCAATTTACTCAACACATTACGTTAGTGAACCCCCCCCCCAAAATTTTAGGCTGCGACCGCGCCTGTGTTCATTTGACCATTCAGGGAAGATTTGAGTAAAAACCATTTCACATGTAACATAATATTGCACATTCATTGTTTATAGCTTAGTTCAGATTTAAAATTATTTTTAACTTGGACCTAATTTGGTTATCCATGGATATTATATGACTAATATATATTCTATAAACGTTAAAATGTTGAAATGTCCCAATAGTAGATTTTCTCACATATCTCCTATGTGCAGACATCAGAAACTAAGCCAATACTAATAATCTTTTAGAAAATATGATTACTTCATAAATCGAAAATATAATATTTTGTAATAAAGTAATGATAATTAATGGTTATTTTTTGAATTTTAATTAGAATTTTAGCTTCTAAAACATAGTAACATAGGTTATGTGATCATATCACAATGCTTTAATTAAAATATGAATGTTTAAAATAATGCATTTATTTTACCTTATCA
This sequence comes from Heliconius nattereri, assembly GCA_013403645.1. Taxonomy (NCBI): domain Eukaryota; kingdom Metazoa; phylum Arthropoda; class Insecta; order Lepidoptera; family Nymphalidae; genus Heliconius; species Heliconius nattereri. The sequence continues at coordinate 3,256 of JAAIXI010000199.1, forward strand.
CATAATTTTTTCTTTTAAATATGTTTTAATTTTACAACTGTAAAGCGTATACTATTAAATATATTGGTTTTATTAATTATTTTGATTAAGCAATGGGTTTTGGCAACTTAAAACAATTTCATGCAACATTATTCTGTTATATTATATTGGAATACTAAATTAACCAGTGAATTTTTTTCTATGTTTGTTAAGGACATGCAAAAGATGCCCTGGATCTCAGCAAATTACAAGAAAGCACTCGGCAGCAGGAGCAGATGGCAAAAATCAAGGAGTATGAGGCAGCCATTGAACAGTCTAAAGTTGATCAGAAGCGTGTTGATTATGAAGAAAGGCGTAAAACCTTACAGGTAATGTAATATAGGCTTGATATATGAAAAGTTTTATTAACTTAAAAAAAATAATGTGATATGATCACTAAAAATAAATTGATTTCTCAGAAAGAAAAAATCGACAAATATATTGTATATACATATTTTCAATAAATAACTAACTAACTTGTAGCTTATTTCATTGGAAGTTAAGTTCGACCATACCATTACATTACTAAAATTCATGATACCTACACATCATAAATTTGAGTAATGTTTAATATTTTTGAGTAGAAGTAGTAGAAGAGTAATTAAACATATTAATCTTCAAACAGGAGGAAACTAAGCAACATCAAATAAGGGCGCAGTATCAAGACCAACTGGCGAAGACTCGCTACGAAGAGCAGTTGCTTCAACATCAGAAGAACCAGGAGGAAGTGTTGAGAAAGTGAGTTTTAGAAATACTAGAAACTAGAAAATATTATAAATGATTTATGTATCACTATGGAATATTAAATTAATAATAAATTTTAAATATAATAAATAATTTTACTTTTGTAAAGACAAGAAGAAAGCGTAGCAAAACAAGAAGCGATGCGTCGCGCGACTGTTGAACATGAAATGGAGTTGCGTGAGAAGAACAAATTGAAGGCAATCGAGGCTGAGGCCAGAGCTCGGGCTAAAGCTGATAGAGAAAATAGAGATATAACACTGGAACAGATTAAGTTGAAGGCGGCGGAGAACAGGACAACGATATTGGAAAGTATACAGTAAGTGAAATGTATTTCTAATATATTAAAAATTTTATTGTTAGATGCTAACAACATAAATAAATTGTAATGACAGCACAAAAATGTTGATCATGTATTTATGTGATATACTTATGTATAAATGTGACATATCAACAGCTTTCTTTTAGTATTTTCAATAATTACGCATTATTTTATGTTCATTATAAAAGTTTTTTTAAAAGTTAGTTAAAAGTTTAACCTTTAGTTATTTTTTTGCTAAAAATGCCTTTGCAAAATATATCTTTTTCAGTTATAGTTGGCCAAAAATATTCTTGTATATACTTTCTTACTATGTCCTTTATTTTTGGTACTTAGCATGGTATTGTACAGTATATATATTTTAGCATCATGCTGAACCCTGTACAAAGTGTCGCATTACCTGTTGAATGGCAGAACTCTGCTTTGCCTCGTTTGCTGATGTACCCCTGCGCTATCATTCGTGATTATTGTCATTATTTATTTATAATGTGTTTTATTCTATATATTATGTATATAACATTTAATCATCCCATGTTTTACTCCAAACAGAACAGCAGGAAGCGTGATAGGCACAGGCCTGAACGCGCTAGTCACAGACTGGAACAAGACCCTGGCGGCAGCAGGTGGGCTGTCCCTCTTAGCACTCGGAGTGTACACCGCCAGGGGTGCCACGTCCGTCACCGCCAGATTCATTGAAGCCAGGATTGGTAAGTTTAAAGGATGGAGTATTTTTATTTTATAATATTAGAGTAATAGAGGTGGGACTAAATTCACTGGTTATGGTTTAAAAATCGGAAGCTATGATGAATGAGGTTTTTTCTTTTTTTTTAAAATAGCAGGCTAACCTGCTATCCTTTGCTTAGGCAAAGGTGTTCATGCTTAGAGCCTATAGAAGAGTCATGGCACTAAGAGCACTAGTAACAGACTGCTAGTAGACCGATCTATATACAAGTAATATCGTTTATTTTAAAATTTTAATTAATTTTAATTAATTTTAGGTAAACCAACACTAGTAAACGAGACATCAAGATTTTCGTTATTGGAAGCTGTGAAACATCCAATATTAACAATTCAAAGGGCAGCGGCTAGTTTTAAGAAGCCCTCTGATGCACTAGCCGGTGTTGTACTGTCGCCTAATTTGGAGAACCGTCTCAGAGATATCGCAATTGCGACCAAAAATACTAAAATGAATAAGGGTTTCTATAGAAATTTACTGATGTACGGCCCTCCTGGCACGGGTAAAACGTTGTTTTCTAAGGTACGTTTGGTTTGACTTCACGCTTTCTTAGTTAAAATACTGCGTTCGATCATATTTCGCCTAATTCTCTAAGCAATGCGTGTTGAGTGGCGGAAGTCAACGTCGCGTTTTGTCTCGTTACCGGATCGAGAAAATGAAAATGTGTAATATTTCATTTCTTCGAGTGGGAATTGAAACCACTGCCTGTCGTATTACACAGTCGCACGCTTGAGCACGCAAATGCTACATACAATAAGTTTATTAATTATTTTATTTTCTATCAGAAACTAGCGAAGCACTCGGGCATGGATTACGCCATAATGACGGGTGGCGACGTAGCCCCCATGGGCAAGCACGCGGTGGCAGCCATACACAAAATGTTCGACTGGGCCAATACAAGCAGAAAAGGTAGAAAATCAGTAAATTAGCAAATATTTAAAATTAAAACTTGAGAATATTCTAATTATTAAATATTTGTAGTATTAAATACAAGCTATATTGTAAAGTAATAAATATATAGATTTTTGAGACAATATGTACGAGTATGTAGCAGATACAAAAATTATCAACAACAATCTTGTAATACAAAAGACAAAACTTTAATTTTGGAATGTTCATTTTAATCTAAAGTCATGAGCGTGCCATGTGCAAATGGATTCTAACAGATCTATACAATATTATTTATCTACACGATATTAATTACAGTTTAATTGCTAACTTATCCTGTCTTTATTATGGACGGTGTTACTAGATGACCAAAACACTAATTTATAAAAAAAAAACAGATTCCAATAAAAAATAAGAAAAAAAGAACATATATACAAATGTAATATTTTCATCCTAGGCGTCCTATTATTCATCGACGAGGCCGACGCGTTCCTCCACAAGCGTTCGTCAACACAGCTGAGCGAGGATCTCCGGGCGGCCCTCAATGCCTTTCTCTACCGCACCTCAGATCAAAGTAGCCGTATCATGCTCGTCCTGGCTTCGAATACACCGCAACAGTTCGACTCAGCCATAAACGATAGGTTGGACAAGATGATCGAGTTTGGTCTACCAGGGTTTGAGGAGAGGGAACGCCTTATCAGATTGTATTTTGATAAATTCGTGCTACAGCCAGCTTCGGAGGGAAAACGGTAAGTCATGGATTTATCTAATTTTTTTAATGTTAATGTGATACATTCAATATTTAGAGAAATATCAATTTTCAGATCAAATGTGTTTCTTTTTTTTAACTTTTAGATCAAATTATGAAATCAATCACTTAAGTTGTTGTTAACCAAATATAGAAATTTTATTGAAACATTTTATATCAACGGAATGTTTTATTTTCCAGCCGTCTCAACGTCGACCAGTTCGACTACGGCGCTCTCTGCACTCTCCTAGCGGAGAGAACGTCAGGTATGTCAGGGCGCGCCCTGTCCAAGCTAGGCGTGGCCTGGCAGGCGGCGGCGTACGCGTCCGACAACGGAACACTCACCGAGAAGATGTGCATTGAGATATGTGATGATGCTGTCATGGATCACAGGCAAAAGGTTTGTGCTGTTTTTTTTGTATGTATATTTATGATTGGGGTTAAATGGTTAGAGAAATATTATTTTTTAAATAGACAAGATTACAGAAACAAGCTTAACTTAAGATATAAGGATATCTTATATGTTCTCAAAAGATTGATTTGAGGAGTATTCATTAACTTAAGCTACTCATAAATTTCACAGATGGAATGGCTTTCCGCCGAAGAGAAATCAAGAAGCATGATGCCATACTTACTAGACCTGCCACCTTTGGACGCTCCACAAGAGAACATCGAAAAAGCAAAAATTATAGAAATTGAAGAAGTTAAAGAACCAAAAATTAAATCAAACAAGAAAAAATCTAAAGTTGTCGACTCGGATAAGTGACACGACCAAGAAATAAAAAAATGTGATAAAAAACAGTGCATCTACGACTTTAGTGATACAATACGGAACACTCATATATATCTGTCTGATAATGTTATGATGAAATTACGTTACTTGGCGTTGCAAATGAAAAATAATTGTAATAAGTAATTTTCTTTTTGGGGGGGTTATTATAGGTTTAGTATATAGGGTCTTTTTCTAGAGTCCTCTGTTATCTCTATCAAAGTAATGGTATGAATAGACTACGACTGAAATTCGGACATAAATGTCAGACATTAATGTGTGTACTGTTAAATTTCTAATTTTTTTTGTGTTGGGGTAGTAAATGTATATCTATTTTCAAATGTACAGAAATTGCGTGAAAACTTATTTTGTGCACTCTAATGTGGAGAGGTTATTGAAACTATCAGTCTGGTTTGAAAAGTTTTCAATTACTCCAGACTTGGACACTAATAATTATTCACAATAAATTTTGCAATTAGAGACACTTGTAGAGTGATACTTTATGTATACACTGAGTGTACTGTATAAAGTGATGTAGTCTATTCGTACCACATTTCTAAACATTAATAAAAAGGATATGTTAAGTTAGATTTAATACTAAGCTATGCTTAGTACTATGGAAGTTTCTATGGCATAGTTGGAAGGCACATTATGATTATGGGCTCAAATCTCATTTATTCTACATATATAATTGTATTCCAATAGGTAACAAAAAAATGGCTGAACTTCGTAAATTTTAAGAAAGAATATAGACTAATGTGTCAGTAAATATTTTTTTATGTACACAAACAAAATATGAAAAGAATATTGAAAATTTCTAACTTATATATGACTAGGTTAAATAATTATGATATATAACAATATAATATTGATGAAAAGTATTGTATATTACTTGTATTCAGAAGCATGATTCTCGAAGTTAGTAGAAGAAGCTTTTGCTCAATCGGCTCATTAAAGCGCTGGAAACCCTTATACTTCCTAATTTGGACTATGCAGACAGCTGTAACCCGGACGTTACATAGGATCGGCTTAATAAGCTCGAACGGTTACATAATATGTGTATAAGATTTATTTTTAGCTTACGTAAGTTTGATCACGTCTCAGAATACCGTACGAAACTCAAATGGCTTACTATTTATTAGACACCGCCGCAACTTGCACATCCTGTCACTCCTTTATTCTATAATCTATAATCCTTTCAGTCCTTCTTATCTAAAATCCCGGTTTCATTTCTTGGGCGCTGCTACATCCTCTCAAGTTCAACTTCGATCAAGATCTGACAACCGATTAAAGTTGCCAACTGCTCACACGCGCTTTTATGGTGAATCCTTTTCTGTGAAAGCGGTAAAGCTCTGGAATATGGTTCCTTCAGACATTCGTCACGCCAAATCCCTAGATATATTCAAAAGTCGTGTAACTAAGTTTTTTCTTTCCTTACACTCACTCAATTCTCTGTATTAAAAACTCAATACTCTATAAATATATATTTTAAACCAATATTAAAAGATATAGTAGTTTTGAAGTGGTAACCTCCAATGCATAGGATACATTAATAAACTCGCAAAACATTACCCTCCTAATGCAGTCGGGCAAAAACCAGCGAAAAATAAATTATATTTCTCTATATACAATTAATAAATAATGACAGAACTGAGCTTATTTTATATGAATAATAGTTATTGTCCAATCTACTATTTGCTACTATGTACATTAATACAAGACTTCCTGAAATATACAGCTTTTATTATAAGCTTATATTATAATAATATATTAAAGTGATGTTCAGAGATGTTGATTATCAACATAAATTATAATTGAGATATTGACAAAATTTAAAATCTAAATGCACAATATTAAGATTCAACAGTAAGTTATTTAGAATATGAGTAAAAAAATACTGTACAAATTAAGTAAGAAAAAATCGTCTTTTAGAATATGCAAAATAAAATTTAAGTACATCATTAAAAATCCATGCTTTTTAAAATGTATATTTTATACTATAATATATTATATATTCTGTATATATATTATACTATGAATCTAATTTATAAATGTAATTAAAATGCATCTAATCGCTGTCTATAAGTGGAAGACTAATGAGAAATAAAATGATTTTTTTTTTTTTTGTTTGTCACAGAAACAGCTTAACCGATTCGAATGCAGTTTTCAGTACTGTATTTTGGTAAACTTCCATTAAAATTTTATTGAATTGTTTTCATTAAAATGATAATGTTATTAGAACATGAAAGCGATTCAGATTAGTATATAAACATTTGTCTAGTTCAAGTGGGCGAATCCGCGAGTTTCTTTAGTATATAATATATCATTGGTGATAATTAAATCCCGGCTTATCTAGTTCTATTGCCATTTTTTTTTATTATTGAAATATGCTACAATTTGTGGTCTTCCTATAACATAAGGTTATAAAGTATATAGTGCTTTGTTTTAATGACTTTTTTTCGTAATAATGAATAACCTCGAATGAGTGCTTTATTATACTACTATTTTACTATAACTGTTTTTGTTTTTAGTTCCAAATACAATATAAAAAGCCAATTAAACACTTATCGTTGCATTTTCATGTATTTTCTCAATTGACGTTATATTTAATAGCATAATAATAATTTACAGGCCTATATTAAAACAAAGTTAGGTTAACATTCGATTTAGTTATAATAAAACTAGCATTACCGAAACTGACTACCAGAACTTGTTCCTATGAATTTGAATTGTTTAATTGCTTATTTTTAAGTAACGCCATCGCGACTCAGGGGAACTGTGTTAGAATGCATGCGCCATGATCGTGGGATCGATTTTTACATATACATATAAAAATATTAAAAACTCTTTATTCTACCAAAGCCAATATGTAATTTCATTTTAATATTATAATAATGTAATGATGAAGATTGTAATGTATTACAAACATTTTAGTTGTGCATTTTTTTATAAATAATTAAGTTTGTATGTTACTATATTTTGTTGGTATAGAAGTAAATGATTGTTTTTGGTGTCATTGCGGCCTTGTGAGTAAATATTATGTAGTAATAGTAATAAATTTGTTTAAATGTTATTTTGTTTTATTTTCTTTTACCTTTAATGTTGTGGAAAATCGTTAATCGAAGAATAATAGTTATTTTGGAAAATCCATATGAAGTATTTCCAATTCATTTACTCGAAGGAATTTGATAATAGAACATAAAATATTTTTATATCCTAACTCTGGTAACTAATAAAAATCTTTAAAATACCTCAGTTTTTTGAATAGGTAAGTTAGTTTAATTTTTGTAAGGAAAGAAAAATCCAAAATTATTAACAAAAACATTTATTTCAATTTTGATCCATAGAATACATCCAAATATAAAGTTTTAAATTCGTAAACATTACAAAGTTTATGACAGTAAGTAAAAGAAGTCTCAAATCAACAACAACTAAGACCAGATTACAATCACTTTATTTGTTTTCTACAAGATAAATCAAAATGATAAACAAACAATACGTTGCAATATATATATATAAAATATGAAAATGATCATAGACGTTTAACACACTAAACAGACATTACTCACTTTTCTATACTATTAAATATATAGAATTGAAATATAACTATAATGAAATATTTTCTTCACAGCTCATTTCATTTTAGACAAGGCATTTTTCACGCAGCCAATAATTATTTATTATTAATATATATAATATATATAGGGACAAATTGTGGGGAACCATTATTTATAGGGAACAGGTTAACGCGTACTAAATGCGTTGCTATAGCAACGACTATGTTACTTTATATAAAAGTGTACATATGGAGTGTGTTTTATATTTATTTAATTAATTTAATGTAGTTTTAATAAGTTAATTAAAAACATTACCGTTCTGCATTTCTTCTCTATATAAACTGTAACTGCCAAATTTAATACTTCTCCCTCTGTCCGTAATTTTCGTAAAAAGGAGTATAAAGTGTTTGCTTCACTTATTAAAGTTGTCTATTTAATATATGTCAATTATACATTACAGTTATAAATATCATTTAGGATAAATGTAATAAATAGGTAGAAAATATTTAAAAAATGGATTTTATATTTCATATATAGTTTATATATAAACGAAAGTTGTTAACAGAGTTGGCCATCCCGAGTTTTCGGAACTTTTGCACATTGTTTACTCGGCGAGAAAACAATCAAAAGCTTATAACCACTAACTTCATGTCGGCCGCGACTCATCGACTGTACTCTACTCCCATGTTATAATTATTTTAATATATAAATGAGACACGTTCAAAAAATAATGAATATAAATAATAGTTACCCACATAGTTATTATTACAGTAATTTAGATTATAAAATAATCTAATACATATTTACATAATTTAATCAATATTTTTTTCTTTAATTTTTTGGCACAAACATCCAATTTGAATATAAACGTTTTTGTCCCGTACATTATGTTCTTTTATTTATATTCAATTTTTAATTTTTATAAGTAATACTATATAAATACATTTCAATAGAATATGTTCAGGTTTTTGTAAAGACAATAGAGTTATATATTCGTATATTTATTTTAGAGTAAACTTAACAAAACATTTGCTTCAGCATATTGAAGGAATGATTCGCAGAGCAATTTCGCATTTTAAACAGCTTCAATAATGTTATAAAAAGAACTATTCTAAAAATGCTTCTGACGTAAAAAAAACATGAAAAATATAATTTTACAAAAAATGGAAACATAAAAAAAAAAAGATTTAAATACACAGTAAATATTTTTTTCAATATTATTTTAATAATCTATAAAAAATATTATTAGAAATAGGGAAATAACTTAGAATTGTTCCAATTTACATTTACACACTATGTTTCTAAATAGCCTGCAATAGAAATCCCAAGATTTTTTGAAAAAAAAAACCCATGATTGACTAAAACGAGGCTTTTACAGTAATGTATGCAAATAAAAAATATATTAAAAACAACATAATTATGCTATTAAGCTGATAACTTCACATTTCAAAGGGTAATTTCTACTATATTTATCAAATTGATAATGATGAGACCGTCGTGGCGCAGCGGCACAAGGGTGTGGGTTCGATCCCCACTCGAGAAAGTGAAGTATTTATTTACGTTCATATTCCCATTTCTTCACTCTGGTGTCTGTTTTGCCACTCATCACGCAATGCTACCAGAAATCGGCAGAAAATCTAGGTTCCAATCTTTCGCCTACCCTGCTGTGTGCGGGATACAGTGTGAAGCTGATAATAAAGCATAAGATAAGACAATCTCTATAAAAACAAGGACTACACATTTGTTTACATTTAAAATATGTTTCAATCATATATATATATATCATAATAAGATTATAGAAAAAATAAATGTTAATTGCATTGCAATTACATTAATTCGAGCGCATACAAAAAATATAGCTCGTATAAAAAATATTACAACAGGGATTCCGTAGCGCGGAGCTCTGTAACCGTGATCGATACTATCGGATATTCGGGACAAAAAAACTTTCGGTGAAGTCTAAATTAGACTTTTTGTGACAGGTTTTGTTTAGTTTGTAATAGAAAAAGATAAATAGCACATGTGACATTATATTACATTACACATTATAAATAATCTGCTATTGATACCTTTTTTTTTTACTTTCTTATAACAGTGACAGTTGTTTTTCATATGTATTATTTATCTTTTTCTCATTTCGTTGTAGATTACAATAAATTGCTCAAAAATCTAATAAATGTAACTAAAATTTTCATCAAAGGAATTTTTAAAAAATATTATTATATGCTCCTATTATATGCTACACTCCTAGTATAAAGCGTTGTGTATAAATGTTGGCGAAAAAATAAATTCAATTAAAAAAATACCTATATCTGACTAAACTGCTTTCATAAAAAGGAATATCTAAAAATAATGAATAATATGATCAATAGATTATATAATAATTAACCTTATGTTAAAGGGTACATGCCAAAAAAATATATAATAAAATATTTACACCATCTTGCATTATTAAAAAAAATCCTTAATAATCTAAGTTGACAAGAATAGATTCAAAAGATGATTGATTAAAAAATAAATCAGCATATTATGCCGCACACAACAGGCAGGCAGGCAGGCAGAGGGAACCTAGTGATAAGACACTCCGTTCCCCACTTTCTGCTGAATTCTAGGGGCGTTGCGTGTTGAGTAGCAGAACTCAATGCTCTGCTCTGCCTCGACACCAGAGCGAAGAAATGGAAATATAAACGTAAATAAATTTTTCACTTCCTCGAATCGGGATCGAACCCGCAACCGTCGCGTTACAGTCACACCCTTGTGCCGCTGCACCACGACGGCCTTCATACTTCAATTAACAAATAAAAACCATTAAAAGTCTAATTACTCCTCATGCCAGAACAGCACGAGGATTGGGCCGGGGCCTCGTCCTCCACAACCAGGACCCTGGAGGATCTGTCCGTCTCCGTTTTGGTTCTCTGATCAAAATGTTCCACCATTTCCCTGGTCAGCTCCAAGAACAACTCCTCGACGCCTTGGTTGTATTTCGCTGATGTGTAGAAGTGTTTGGCACCCACCAATTTTGAGTAACTGTGAACATAATGTGATAAATATTATTATTATTGCGCTGGTTGGATGTTGTGATGCAGGACATGAGAGCCAACCACACAGGAGTATACAGATCGTGCAAAGTGGAGCAGGTTAAGCAGTAAGGCAGACCCTGGCAAAATAGTCCGGGATTAATACCAGGAGGAAGAAGAGCATTAAAGATGCTTTATTTATAGCGTAAATAAACGACTAATTGTAAAGGTATTTTTTACTGCAAAGGTTTCCTCTGCCTACCCTACATGCGAGATACAGCGTGGAGCTAAACGTAAATATTTATTAAATAAATATCTCAATATAATACATACTTCTCAGCTTCATCTAGCGGCACTGTTCTCTCGTGTTCCATATCAATCTTGTTGCCGGCTATCACGAGGACTATATCTGTTCCGAGCATCTTTCGCAGTTCCTTCACCCAGTTTTTCACCTAATCAGGTAAAAAGATAAAATGTACATATATTAAAAAAGTAAAGACTCCACCAAAATTTCCACTCTATGTGATGTAATATTTAATATTTTCATTTCTTGGTTCTGGTATCGAGGGAGAGCGCGGCGTTGAGCTCCGCCATTCAACACGCAATACCTCCAGAATCCGGCGTAAAGTGGGGAGCAGAGTGTCATAGCACTAGGCTCTATTTACATTAAAAAAAAATGATTTACAAAAAATTTAAACAGAATTGAAATATATGTCAATCTCCATTATGAACACCATCTATAACATAGACCAAAAAACCTTTTATGTAACTAAATTGCAAATATTTTAAACAAGAACAGAATTTAAGATTTCCCATGAGTGAGCACTGAATCTCTGTATCATATCAGGCAGTTTTCAAATACAATATTAGTTTCCAAATACATTATAATAACAAACATCATAAGTATGACAACTAATAGTAATACATAATGAATATGTATGTATATTCGGCGGAAGGTTTCCATTTGGACAACATGACAAACAGCAAATATTTCTTTCATTACCTAAGTTAGTACCTGCGACTTAGATATTAGATAGCGTGGTGGTAGTAGAATTTGGTTATCTCATATCATATTGTTTTCTAACCATAAAGAAATTGCAAATTTACTTTGTCTAGATTACATTCAAGGACGATTAATGAATGAATGATGATGAATTAGTACTTCATTTTATAAATTATTTTTGACCCTGCGGTACCCCTGGTATATAAAAAGAAATATATATATACTATAGTAATATACTTGAGGCCGTACACAAACTAAAATATTGCTTCTAAATGATTAAGTATTAGCTGAACTTAAGTAAGGGTAAGTTTATTAGATTTCCAACGGCCCACTCGCGACTTTGCCCGCATACCACATACCATCCCATTATTCTTTTATTACAGCGCACGCGGTTAAGGTTTTGTAAAAAAAAGTAAATCCGGCCAGTAGTTCCAGAGATTGTTTAAACAAATAAACACACGAGTGGGACTCGATCCCATAACTGTCGCCTTTACAGTTGCACATTGTGCTCCTGCGCAACGACGGCGGTATTTTATTAATCTACAAAATATAATATTATTTTTTGCATATATATAGAAATAAGACAAGCAGTTAGTTTAAGGTTTCGAGTTGAATAATACATTTCACAGCATGCACACAATTGTAGTTATTATTGAATACATCCTCTCAGCTAGTGTATGTCAGTTGAAAGTTCCAATTGGATTATTAATGTACATATACATTTTTGTTATATTAATCACTAGTGGACCCGGACGCGACTACGCCTGCTTAAACTATGAGAATATTTATTAAATATATTATTTTCATTTTTCAATAGAATTAGTAAGAAAATATAAGCTTAAATAATCAAAAGAATAATAAGTAGAGACATATTATTAGAAAAAATGACTGAGAAATTGAATTGAACCAACATAAGAAGTAAAAGTAACTAAAGGATATTCTTAATATTACAAAAAGTACCTAAAAACTACCTAAATGGATCATTTTTGCCAGCAATATTAAATAAAATAAGAAGAGAACCAAAGTGTATTTTAAATTAATTATAAACAGCAAATAAAGTTCGAAAATGTATGAAAATTTATAAAACCGTCAACGTCATCTGCCGGTTTGCGTCGGTCATACTATGCCGCCCGAAGGCTAGGTCATTTCGAATCAGTGACATCTCCTTAATTATTTATTAGAATGTTATACAGTTAACTATCATTCGAATCTAGATAAAGTGAAAAAAAAAACAAACTCTTCCGCTTTATTATATTAGTATAGATTAGATATTATTATTAAATATCATTAGATATTTAAAAAGTAATATTAGAGATATTGCATATTGAATGGTGGAACTGAATGCAGCGCTTCTTCTTAATACACACACCAGCCTTAGAAAAATGTATCATAGTTACATAATATTTTTTTGTCAGGATTAATTTTATAGTAAAAAATGTAAAGACATTGATGATGCTTAGTTGTATATGTCTAATATTATATCTGCTAAATGTGGGATAGTGTTAAACTAAGCAAAACAGACACTTTCTCACCTTCCCAAAAGATTCATCATCAGTGATATCATAAACTAAAATGGCTCCGTTGGAATTGCGGTAGTAGATGGGCCCTAAAGCATGGAACCTCTCTTGACCAGCTGTGTCCCATATAGATAGATTGATGCGTTGACCATTGATGTTCAACTTCTTATTGAGGAATGTTGCCTGCATATAGTATTATATTTAGGAAATAAATTACTAATATTGTATATTTAAATTTTATTACTTTTTGAGTTCTGCCACTCAACACATAATGCCTCCAGATATCGGCAGAAAGTGGGGGGCGGTGTGTCTTAACCCTAGGTTCCCTCTGCCTACCCTGCTGTGTGCAGGATACACCATGAAGCTGATATTTAATTTGGGGAAGTTATCAAGTACCATAACTATATTTAAAAAAAATAAATATCCGTAACTGTATACAAATCCAGAATAAGTTTTTGTTAATTTCAGATATGAAATGAAATCTAAATGAGACTTATTAAGAAAAAGTTTCACATTTTTCCTGACTGAATTTTTGTTACTAGAAGACAAACAATAGATATCACAAAATGTCAATTATTTGTAACTGAAATTACTCAAAACAGATAATTCCCAATTATATTATATATTTGTATATAGATTGAAAATGTTACATTTTTAGTATGCCTTTGTAAATTAAGTAATTGTTTTCCTTTAAGTAATTCTCATTAATTGTAGAATATTATGAGCAGCAGGATATTGTAACATCGCGTGACAATAGCATTCTTTACTAATTTGATTATTAGAAAAACTTTCACAATAAACATATTATTCAACCAATTATGTTTCAAGCATTATAATCAATATGAATATTATTTGGTTTTGTACAATAATTCTGAGTATAGTAATGTTGCAAAATACGAAAAAATATTCTATACCTGTAAAGTAGTCAAGTGTTTATCGTTGAATTTGTCTTCGATGTATCGAAGTAAAAGGGATGTTTTACCGACACAGCCGTCTCCCAACAAAACCACTTTAAAATTACGCGTTCCACTTGTTCCTGCTGCCGAACTCATTTTTGATGATAGAGAATTATTTTCTAGAACTGGAACTTGTAATTGGATATAGATTGATATACTTAAATGAAGTTCTATCACGCAATTCACGCTAATATCGTGCGTTGTATATAACGAATATGCAAATTATAAATTAATTTCTATTCATTAATAACACAAAAAAAGTTTTCTATTTTCTGAACCCACACTTTTATTATTATTAATTTATATTATTGAATGTCAAGTCCCACTTCCACCCCACATCTATAAAAAAACAGAGACGACAGTTTAACTCTGTGACAGTTTGTAAAGAAAATGTCATAATTCATGTGCATAATCCATAGGTAACATAGACTAATGTAAACAGATAAAATATATACAGTATAAAAAAAATCGCGAAAAAAGTTTTCTTGAACTATATGATTATTTATCTAATAAACACAATTGACTGACATTCAAATGTGTTCATGTCAATGAATAATTTAATTCTCTCGTTCAGAAACAGCCTTAATGTTAAATTATTGATTTGGGTAAGGATTTATAATATTCTTTGTAAAATAACTGTAACTCCTCCTTGTTTTGAAAGCCGGCTAAAAATACAGATTTATTATAATTATAAGTATAGATATGGATTATTATATATTGGACTCATGCCTTGAGTTCATTCAAATGCCGATCATTTGTTTTAATGAACTGATTTTGATGAAACAAACTCTAGATGCTAAGTTTACACAAAGCAATTGGTGTTTGTTATAAGTAAATCGGTTCAGTATCGATTTCGGAGATAAACGTGATCATACATACAGACAGACAGATATACAAGATTTTTATGATTTTTTTAAAGTGTCCCTCTATCCATTTCAGTCAAAAATACTAAATGTACAGACAAAATATTTTTACTGTTTTATTATATACATAGAGATAATTTATGTTAGATCTACAAAATCCGACATTTTTTTTGTGGACGTAGTTAATATAAGCATTGGCGTACTATTTGTTTGCATCATGTTTTTAACTTTTTTAAACCATTCTAAAGCATTAGTTGTGTTTTTGGTTTCCATTTTATCCGTTCTATTTTTAATTGTAGATTTCTTATGAAGTGAAGAAGTAATTTTTCTTCGCGTATTTATTTTACCCGCTCTATTTGTACTTTTCACTGGAATTCTGACAGAATTTCTCGTTAACTTTACTGACTTAACTTTTTTGGATTTTGTACTTGCAATTGTAGGGCTTATTTCCTCACATCTTGAGCAACTCTTCTTAATAAATACATTCGTAACTTTTTGTTTTCTCACGGAACTTACCTTGGAAATTTTAAAAGTTTTCATGACGGTAAGGTAGTTTTTTTCCCTAGAAATGTTCTTAGACTGCCTTTGCTTATGTGTTATTTTGCCACTGCTTTTAATTTTCTTTGTTGGAAAACCTTTCTTTGGTTTCTTCTGTTTATTAATATAATCTTGTATTATTTGTTTTGTGTTGCAAGTTACGGTACTTTTACTATATTGGTTAATTGTTTTATAATGAGTACCGTTAGAAACTGATTTAGTTGCAGGCATTGTTATAGAATTGACTCGCCTAAAATCTTGTAAAATATCGTCACACGTATTATATGATATCCAGTGTGCGAGTGGACTTAGCGAAAGAAATACTGTACCAGAATTTAAGCCATTCCGAGAGTTAGCTCCTTTTATACCCACAAATTGTAAACCCACAAACAAAGGAGTTCCTTGTGGAATTTCATTATACTCGTAACTTTCATCATATGTGCAGATGTAATAAATATTTGATAAGTCCGAATTTTCATCACATTGTGTTATTCTTGTAGATTTCAAAACAAATTTGTTTTTTGGTACTGGAAACGAGGCATGTAAACCGTATAAGGAAGTTGTATCTACATATGATATGCTCTCACGAATGCTATCTTTATTAGATATATAATATTTTAAGAGAACAATGGCAATAGTATCAGGCCCTGCGAAGTTATAAGTGAAGACAAAAGTCTTAGAGTTTGAATATTCATATTTTTCGATAATAGACATTTCCTTATCATCTATTTCAACAGAATTACACATTTTCGCACAATAGTTAGTTGTTAAAATATATCTGTAAGCTAGAACTATGCCAACACAGCACTGATTTCTATTTGGTATACATCCGTCACAAATGAGCTTCACTAATTTATTTAAATATGCAGTTTGAGCACTGCAAAAGTAACTCAATATTATATTGTAAGGAATAAGATTAATCATGACTATTATTTGCACTCTTTGAAACTGTTGGCTGAAGTGAGATGTTTCAGAAAGTTATAAAATTTTATAAGATCCTGATGTTTTCTATTTTACTTCATTTTAAAACTTTATTTACACCTGAACGACGGTGCACTGCTCTATTTCTTTCTTCTCATATCTTTTATTATTTTTTTATGCTTACTATAAACGAAATTGTATAGCTACATAAAATATAAATTATAAATAAGGCCCGTCGTGGTGCAGTGCCACCAGCGCGTGACTGTAAACACGATGGGTTGTGGCTCCGATTCCTACCTGAGGAAATAAAAATATATATCTTCTTTCCAGAGCGAAGAAATATATAATATATATATTTCTTAGCGAAGAATTATATAATATATATAATATAGCTCTAGGTTTCCTAAGAAATATACAGGGGAAGAGGCAGCGCTCCTTTTACTGAAACTGCATATATGGTAAAATATTTAAAAGACCCAGGTAAAATATTTTAAAAAAGTTAATCAAGGTACCTCAACAGTTTGGACGTAGGATTTTTTTTTAATTTCACGATTTATTTCATATCTGTATTTCGAGTGACGCACACATACGTGTGCGGCGTTGACGCTTTGACAGGTAAGTGTGTGCGTGCCTATGGTATACTTTACAAATGGCGTTTTATTTTCAAACGATAATTTTATTATTTATTTTGTTTGATAAAATAACTTTTTCATTTTTGGCAATTATTTTTTTCTGAATTATATTAGGCTTTTATAGAGTAGTTAAAGCTGTGGTTTAATTTAAAGTGGTGCTGACAACCTAGTGTTAAGACACTCCGTGCCCCACTTTCTGCCGAATTTCGGAGGCATTGCGTGTTGAGTGGCAGAACTCAACGCCGCGCTTTGCCTCGACACCAGAGCGAAGAAATGGAAATATAAACGTAAATAAATATTTCACTCCCTCGAGTGGGAAGCGAGCGTGTCGCAGCGGCACTCTTGTGCCGCTGCGACACGACGGCCTATGAATATAATTATGTTATGAAATATAGTTAGTAAAGAAAAATTATAAAAATATATTGATGTGAAGTTATTATTATATTATGTAGAATTTTTACATAATTATATCGAAAACCTTCGATTTCGCTAGAAGGTATCAAATATTCAATCAAAATTAACGGCTACATCGATATATATCATGCCCTAGGAGCATAGTTGCGCAATATGAATTTACGGAATAAATAGAAACTTGTTAATTAAGCCCCTTGACGTACAAACGAATCTATTTCGTATTGCATACTTCACTATAGTTATGATATATGAAACATTTTCAATTTAAATGGACTGGAAAAACTGGGCAAACTGGAAATGTGTGAATTTCCAAGTGTTAAGTGAATTTTCATTGAGGTTTGAAATATTTCATAATATACGCATATTACCTACCTATGCAAATGTGTGACATAAATCTGTAATATAGAATTAAATTTCCTTTCGCATAAATCATTTTTACTATGTAAAGTAATTTACTTGATTCGGGGGAGTCAGTCACGGTGCAGTGGCAAAGCGTGTGGCTGTAAGCGCGACGGTTGTGGGTTCAATTCTCACTCTAGGGAAGAAAATATTCTCATTTCCTTGCTCTGTTAAGAAGTGAAAGAGCGACCTTGAGGTCCAACAAATAGTAGGGTGGTTAGCAGGGGAACCTATTGTTAAAATTCTATCAATTTTAACACTAGGTTCCCCTTACCAAAGGGTCATACCTAGCTTTTACATATTTCCAAATATTATTTAAAAACATTGATATTGAAATATGTCATAAATCTAAGTCTTAATATATTTTTTAACATATCAAGATTTTCAACTTTCTTGGATCACAAGACAAAGCTCAAAAGCTCTTGAGCCTTCATGTCCCGGCTAAGCGGTAATTGAACAACCGTAAACAAATTTCCTTGTGGCGGTATGCACGTGTATAACTTAATTAGTTAAAGTGCTTTCACTTGTAACCGAAGTAGATCGATAAGATATCCTATTTAAAGAAAATATATTAATATATATGTCTACGTCGCGTTTTTCCTCCAATTAAGACAAAATATTAAGACTAACAAAATCTTAGATTTCGGCTGTGACAATGTATTTCATATGTATTAATGAACTGGCAGCCCACTTTGCCAGCCTAAGCTAAATCTTTCGTGTCTTGTTTCTTTTGCGTATGAATATATATCTAGAGCATACTTATAGAGACAACTATTATGAAAACTTCAAAAAATCATTTAACAAATTCGGTCACATTGTCGTAAGTACCATAAAGACATCTCATTGTTTTGAAAATAAAAATAAATACAATTAATGTCTATACTTGACTTTTTACATAATTCACATGAAAGTGTGAGGTTCATAATTAACATGAAAGGTTACATAATTAACATGAAAGTGTGCGCGCAAATAGGGTGACGGGTTATTGCAATTCATGTCACCCCCATCTCCCCAACGGTTATTGTCAACCCCTTTTGCTCTGATCCAGATGGCTCGTTCTATATGTCTGCACTACAAGTAAGACTAACGTCACATAATTCAACTCACTATAGGTGACAATTTCTATCGAATTACGAAAGCTTTGTTACTTTGTCATTGTTTGCGTCAATTAGTGTTCGTGTAATGAATTGGAGCTTTAAAACGGTTATAGTTGTTTGTATTAGCGTATGTACGAGTGTAAGGATCATTTAGCCGGTGGCGCCGGCGCTGCCCGCGCATTCCTCGCGCTCCCGAGGAAAGTGCATCCGTGAATATCTCAACAAACACGCTTACACATTAAGACATTACGCGCCACCGCCTCGAAATAGAGCCATTCCATTCATAAACAATACGTATCAGGCTGTTTTATCAGCTTTAACGCATTACCATTAAATTAAACACTCGGAATTCGATATTCTGCCAGCGATCTCGATAAATCAACATAATGTCGGCCAGCTATGCGGATGGGGCCCATTTAAATACCAGTTATATGCCAATTTCAATTGCAATCGGCTAGTTCCTATTCCTATACTAAATAATAAGAAACTGACGTAGTTCGTGTGTGGACGTCATCGACTGATGTTGCGATATTACATTCACACTAAAAGTTGGTACCGACTGCGTCTTAGCGCTGTATGTAGGAGAATCATTTCACTCTTCGTGTATTAAATTATAGATATATTACTTATAATTATTATTAACAAACAAACTAAAGTCATATTTGTTGTTCTTTAAATCAATGTAAACAGCCTGCTAGCATAATGATTGGGTGAAAATGCATATCATAAGTTTTCAATTTTAAAGTGTTGATATATTCCAAAATTAAATATTATTTATTATGCAAAGTAGAAAACATATAGTTGTAGTATTTGTACTGAATTATTTAAGATGAAATAAATAGGTTGTATTTTAAATGATAGCGAATCAGTTAATACTAATATCACACGAAATATAGCTTTGCATCTTTGTTGAAATTTTGTTGAAATACAGAAAACTTAAAGTGCCCTGAAAACCCGGTCTGAGTTGGTTGGCGCTTGATGAAGGAGGCCTACGTTCAGCAGTGGACGGCAATGTGACGAAAAAAATGTGGATAACCTGTTAAAAAAAGTGCTGGTTTGTAGTATCTAGTTAGTTATAGTATTAGATACTTTAATATTTTTTTCATAATTTTTTATTCATGCCCTTGAGCAGGAATCGAGACGACGAGAGCGAACCAACCAGAGCGAGGAAATGAAAATAACTCATTCCTTTGAGTAGGAATTGAACCCACTACCGTTTTGTTATACTCAGACACTATGCAGCTACGCTAGGATGATCTGAATTTTTCAATTTGTTAAATATATTAACCACATATTTTAATATTTAATATTTTATTTTGAGCACTGATAAATCTAATAGAGTTTAAAATTATAAATAAAAAAATATATTTTTCACATCAATTTATTTGTATTAAAATATACAAAATAGAAAGTCATTGAAAATTTGATTTAAATGATAATATTATTCTACAATGCCTTGAATTTAGGTGGTCCGTAAGTTTCATGAGGGATGCCTTGACTAGATGGAATAAGACTTGAGTCATAATTTGAGAATGAACTTTCTGAGCTAGAGCTATAATTATTAGAGTCCAAGTTACCATTCACAGCTAGGACACCAGAAGATGGCCCATAACCACTAGAAAGTGAGTTGTAACTATTGGCTTCTGAAGCAACGTTACCAGATTCAGACACAAAACTGTTGGCGGAAGGTAGCTCACCAGATTGAGATGGACTTAGGGTACTTGAAATACCAGATCCGAGTACAAATACAGAGCTGTCAGAAGCCGAGTTAGGGGAAACGGTACTGGAGCCAAAACTAGAATCAACATTTTCAGAATTGGCATCGAGCTTGCCTGAAGATGAATCAAAGTTTGAGATTGTTGAAAGTCCCGAATTACCAACAAAAAGACCACCAGACCCAGCACTGTCTTTGGAGATCAAACCGGATGAGCCAAAGCTTCCAGAGCTACCTGATCCATAATTGCTATTCAAACCCAAATTGGAATTATCAGAACCAAAGTGGTATTTATTGTCACTGCTACCAAAAGCAGTTCCAAAACCATAACTACTTTTGAATTTGCTGGCACCAGGACCAAAACCGCTGGGCACTGAACCATAATTGTTATTTAAACCATAATTATATTTGTTGCTTCCTAAATTACTGGAACCATAACCGAAATTACCAGATGTTATTCCAGAATTGCTACCTAATCCAAAACTGTATTTGCTGCTACCCAAATTACTAGAACTTGAACTGACACCACTGGGGGATCCAGAACCACTACCTAATCCAAAACTATATTTGCTGCTACCAAAATTACTAGAACTTGAACTGACACCACTGGGGGATCCAGATCCACTACCTAATCCAAAACTATATTTGCTGCTACCCAAATTACTAGAACTTGAACTGACACCACTGGGGGATCCAGATCCACTACCTAATCCAAAACTATATTTGCTGTTACCCAAAGCACTAGAACTGGAACCAACAATTCCAGACGATCCAGAACCGATACCAGAACCAAAATTATATTTGTTGCTTTCCAGGCTACCAGAACTACCACTGATACTTCCAGAAGATCCAGAACCGCTACCTAATCCAAAGCTGTATTTACTGCTGCCCAAATTACCGAAACTGGAACCGACTCTTCCAGAGGATCCAGAACCGCTACCTACTCCAAAACTATATTTGTTGTTACCCAAAGCACTGGAACTGGAACCAACAATTCCAGACGATCCAGAACCGATACCAGAACCAAAACTATATTTGTTGCTTTCCAGGCTACCAGAATTTACACTACCTGAAATTGAACCAAGACTGCTTCCTGAACCACTAGACAGACTACTAACAGATTCAGAGCTGCCTTCCGATCCGTGCCCATATTTATCTAAGTTAGAACTGCCTGAGTCAACATTGCTTGAATCATCATATTTACCAGAGTTGCTGGCACTAGAATCAAAAGCAACCGAGCTTGATTCTTGTTTAATAGAGTCTAAAGAGCCTGATAAAACACTAGCGCCGCTAGAAAGACTACTAGCTAAACCTCCTGATAAAGGACTTGAACTTAAACTGCTATCAGCGTTCTTTTCAAATTTGTTACCACTTTCAGATAACAAACTACTAGAACCATCATTTAATGAAACTTGTCCATCAGAGATAATTTCAAAATTTGAAGTGGGCTTTAAATTTAAGGAACTACCTGATCCAAAAGTGGTGCTTGATGCTAGGTTGCTGCTACCTTTATTTATGTTAAAAACGCTTCCAGTATTTGCCAAGCCACTATTGCTATTTGATTCAAAAGATGACACTGAGTTTCCTGAAGATAAAGCACTTGCGCTAGATGAGGAAATGCCTGCTACATTTGGTGATACATAAGATACTCCTCCAGCAGCAGAAGATTTATCAGAACCTTCTCCAGAAACGTTCACGGACGAATCAGAGCCTGACTTATATCCAGAACTAGGAATGCCAACACCAGAAAAGCTAGCAGACACTCCACCCTTGTTGTAATCGTGAACAATATTGTCGATTAAAGCTTGGGAGTCTTGTTTGTTATTATATTTGATAAAGAAAACATCAGGTTTAGTTGGCGCTTTTTGTTCAAACTTAGGTAATACAACATTCTTGACGTCTTCTGGTTTTTTAACAAGAACATAAACTATAGTTTTCTCTTCATTCTGTTGTGGTACTGGAATGACTTGAGGTACTTGAGGTTGTTGAGCTGGAGCCTTAATAAAGATAATTTTGTAATGTTTCTGTGGAGGTGGGAGAACTATGGATGGATTAGGTTTGACTGGTTCAGGTTCTTCTGGAGCAGCGTGCACGTAAAAATGTTTGAAGATTTGAGCTGGTTGTCTATGTATTTGATTGTAATATCCCTGGTAATCGTGTGCAGCAGCGTTTTGGTACTGATTTGAAGATATAAATTGATTAGCTGCACTAGCGGATTGGTAATAGTTGCCAATGCTATCCAATTTACTCGTGTCGGCTCCTATTTGGTAAGAAGATTGGTAGCCAGAATTTTGATCATAACCAGATTGATATACTCCCTGAGATGGTCCTCCTATGTTATAGTTCGCGTTTGAGCCGCTGCTACTGCCAAATACATTGTAGCTTGAACCTGATCCGGCATTCGCCAAGCCCTGTCCGCTTTGTTGAGAGGAGGCAGCGCCTAGACCGGCTGAGCCATAATTATATTCTGAACCAGAGGCGCTACCAGACGAACCTACATTGTAGTTCGAGTTTAATCCACCACTTGAAGCTCCGAAGTTATTATAATTGGATCCAGAGTTTGAACCTAATACATTGTATTTCGAGGATCCAAGTCCTGCTGAGTTATACTTAGTACTGCCGGCGCTTGCACCATCATAACTGAAGCTAGATCCTAGTGATTGTTGTCCGAAGCCTAAGCCGGACCCGGAGGAGGCCGAAGAGAAAGCAGAGTTAAAGTTATTTCCACTGTTGCTGCTGCTGATTTGGTAGGACGGCGTTCCAAATGAAGAGATTGGCTTATTGTATTGATATCCCAGTCCAACATCAGCTGCCGCTACGCCCAAGGCGAGCGTTAACACCTGAAAATAAAAAAAAAATTCTTAAGTGTTCTTCAAATCTCTATAAAATATTATATCTATTTGCAAACTAATGTTTTTTTTTTTAAGTTACGAGCGGTCCATCCGAGGCTTAGCATGCCTGTACGATACGATCATTTCTTTGCTTAATATTATTTATTAGTTGTTAAGGAAAATTGATTGTTCATTTTAGTACGATAGGATAGGATCAGTGCGATAGGAACTTACGGGCGGTAGACAAATCCCGACCGAGCGGGAATATCCAGTAAACAAGCCCGGACAAACAAAAAACAGATAGAAATTTTAATAACGCTTGTTGTTATGTATCATCTAAACAACTATTTGAACTTGAAAAGGCAGTCATGTTGAAATCACAGAGAAAATCTTCAATTTTATTCATATTTATAGATAAACATATAATGTATACATACACATACGCAGTTCATATTATAAAACTAGTATAGTTGTAACTTCATTAATAATCTATATATATAAAGGGACTTGTCCTCACTGACTGAGGTAAGACGCACGCACAGCCGTAACCGCTGATGGTAGAAACATGAAATTTGGACAGATGTTTACTTTCATAATCTGGACATCCACTAAGAAGGGATTTTGAAAAATTTTAACCCTAAAGGGGTAAAATAGGGGTTCAAAGTTTGTATGGAAAAAAATTTAAATCGGCACCGATTTTTATAAAATTTGAAATTTAGATTTTTAAAAGTATTTAATTGAACACGTGTTTCATCGTTTTCTAGAATTCTCCCTCTAAGGGTGCAAATAAAGGGTTGAAAGTTTGTATGGAAAAATTCTTAAATCGCCACCGATTTTTATAAAATTTAATATTTAGACTCTTAAAAATATTTAATTGAACATGTGTTTCATGGTTTTCTAGAATTCACCCCCTAAGGGTACAAATAAGGGGTTGAAAGTTTGTATGGAAAAATCTTTAAATCGCAACCGATTTTTATAAAATTTGAAATTTAGACTCTTAAAAATATTTAATCGAACACATGTTTCATGGGTTATTAGAATTCACCCCTAAATACGCAAGCGAAGCTGCGCGCGTCCGCTAGTCTTTTATAAATTACATAGATTTCATTATTATATCATAATTCTAAGTACCTACACGTTATTGTTATGAGGTAATAGCATAGGCCATAGCAAGTACTGTCACTTTCACGCAAAGCACATTGACCTTCCATTGAAGAATTTACGAGACGCGAGACGGTTTGATAGCATTTAAAAGCTCTATTTTAGAGCTTACATTTGCTGATGTAAGAAATACACAAGAAAATTAATAAAAATGACATATTCTATGTCTTGTAAATTTTTCCTATAAGTATATCATCAGAAAATATTCATCTGTTTAATGGTAATATACGAATACGATTTTTACTTATATTACTTTTTCCAACGGTGCAACGTCTTTAAAAAGTCTTATTTTAACTAACGATTAGTATTTAGTCAAATAATTTGTATAAAACCAACAACTGTTATTTTAGGCATAGATCAAATACTTGCGCTACCAATGTAATTAATAACCTCTAAATTTATTTATTTAAGTGTCCTAGTGTTAAGACACTCGGCACTTTCTGCCGAATTCTGGAGGCAATGCGTGTTATATAGAAATGTACATAAATATTTAACTTCCTCGAGTGGGGATCGAACCCACAATCGTCGCGTTACCGTCACACCGCTGTGACGCTGCGCCAAAACGGCCTCATATATAGGAATAGTAAATTATTTTAAATAGACCTTTGAGATGAATCCACAAATTCTTAAATTCGACACTTTGCGTATTGGATGGCGAAACTAAACGCCGCGCTGTACCAGTGCGGGAAAATAAAAAATAATCTAAATACAATAATTCCCTCGAATGGGGATTGAATCCACCATCTTGTTTACAATCAGCAATTACAATGAGCATTTGCTGTACCTGTGTACAAGCAACGAAAGCCCAACTAGTGAATCGCTGACCAAACATCTTTCACTGGGATTGCGTAACGAGACCTTGACTTTGACTCAAGATCAACGAACTAGAGAGCCGATGCTTAAAAATTATTATTATAACATTAAGAATAGACGAAAATTAATGTCGATATATTTTATATTTATAATAATTTAATATAATATATTTTAAAATGTGTATAATATATGTAAATTAGAAAAGGGAGGTCGACAAACCGGTTGCAAATATATTTATATTGTGTATTTGATATTCTAACGTCTTTAAAATGTTAGGTCATAATTTTGCCTTGGTTTTTATAAATATGTTATTGTTTTTATTATTAAAATGTTATATTGACAAAATAAATTGTGTAATTCCTAGTTCCTCAGCCTGATGTCAGAGTGCAATGTCACTCATTATTCCACCGCTTTAAGAAAATAGAGAAACCATTAACCAATTGACGCGGGTTCAAATCCCGCTACGTTCAAATTTTGATATGATTTCTAAATAAGTATTACTCTTTCCTAAGTGTGCAGTAGCATTTGAGAATGTTAAAAACGCACTCATGTTTTTAAGTCAAGTAATATATATTTTTTTTCTTTAAAAAGAAACCTTCTCTTTCAAACGAATTCTGGAGATATTGCGCGTTGAGTAACGGAACTTAACGCTGCGCTTTGTCTCGTCACCTGAGCAAGGAAAATAAAATATTTTATTCACGACTGGCCTGAAAAAAAGATTTTTGATCGCCAATTCGCAAATTAAATCAAAATGATCACTTCAATTCAATCAATTATGTAATATTTAAGATAATAACAAAATATTTTTACATATCTACTAACTAATTTATTCAAGACAATGTTGTTCAATCGCTTTCAAAATACATTATATAAACTTTAATTTTTTTTCCCTAGCCTGAACTATTCCATTGTTGGGCAAAGGCCTCTCTCCACTTCTTCCATTCTGGTTTTTTTTAATTACTTTAAAGTATGTACTTATCTAGAAGAATAACATCATATTTCACAAGCTTATCTTCTATGCATAGATTTTGTTAAGCTGATTTTAATAATAGCCGTTTTAATCGTATGAATAATAAAAACGACCTGTCTGACTTACAAATTTCGTAAATCAAAAAATCTGTCTTAGCTAGTGTGGAACAGTCGTTATTGTATTTTACTTCTTTTATTAGAATTGAGGTACGATTTCAATTTAACTCAAATATAATTAAAAATATTGTATTTTTTTAGTCTAATCAGGCAATACGCTAAAGCTCGCCACACGTTATGTCTTTAAAACATATAGAGAGTCGTTTATTCATCAAATATAAATTTGACAAAATTCATACGTACTATATTATATTATAAAGTTAAAGAGTTTATATGGCTTAACTCACAAATCTCAGGAACTAGTATTACGAATTGTATGATGCTTTTAGTGTTCCATTGTCCATTTGTCGAGATAGTAACCCATAGTATTTGCGTTCAGGGCTATCTCTGGTACAAAGATATTATAAAAATCGTAACTAAAATATTGAGATAGAGGCAAAACGCGCACGGTAGACACATAGGTAAACGTAAACACAAATTAAAGTTACTACCGCATATCCTCTATAACTTCATTCTCCAAATAATATAGCAAGTAAACGAACAAACGAACTTCCTCAGTCCAACGGAACTGAAAACGATTGAGCCATCCGCCACTCAGACAAGACAAATCGCGGCGTTGAGTTCCGTCACTCAACACGCAATGTCTGGATATCAGGTGGAAAATAGAGAACGGAGGATCCTATAATAAGGTTCTCTTTGACTACCCTCCCATTTGAAAAGAGTGTGCAGCTGTAAAATAAGTGACTAAAGCGACTCCCATCGACCCCACAACCGTTGCGTTTACAGCGCGCAAGCCTCTGCCCCTGCGCAACGATTGCCTCAAAACTCTTTAGATATGATAAAATTTGGAATGCTGTTGTTTGTTCCTCCAAACAAAATGAAGACCTTCGAAGTATCTAATTAACAGTTTAAGTATGTATATATAAGACGCTATAATACAAGTTTTTTTACGTCGACCGTCGCTATATTTATGTATATATGTTCATTCAAAGCAAGGATGGTGGCGTTGTTGTGTTAATTTACAATGTAAACTTGACATTTTCCATCAAATGTTTTGTTGAAGGTGCTACTAGAATTTCTAGAACTAAATTACTAAATTTAATCGATAGATATATATAAATATATATAAAGCTGTAAATAAAATCTTACAATCTATCTACCTATATTATACATTTATAGAACGAGAAACCATAGATGTCGAAGAGTAAGGGCATAATAATTTTCTTTTGTATTAAATCTATAATAAAAAAATGTATAATATGTATAACTCGTGGAATTTTCACCTATATTCATCTTAGTGTGGTAGATTTTAACCTTCTTAAGCCTTACACTTTGCAAGTTGTTTCGACGTTCTTTAGACAATGTGCGGCGCTGTGTTCCGCCACTCAACAAGTAGCTTCTCGAAACTTTTTTAGCAATTTTTGTATTAAGACATTAATAATAAACTATATGTTAAATTTACATTTTATTAACAATTCATAAAAGAAACTATTGGAACTAACAAGGTGTACCTATATAGGATTTAGCTCCATATATTCTTAGAACATAAGTAACGTTTGTTTTTGTTAAATTCAGTGTTGAAAATATAGATTAATTACATTTAGTGTGAACGACCTTTTATCCCCGACTAATTGCTATATAAAAAAACTTGTATGAAGTATAATTTTCGTTAAGTGTTAAAAAAATCTTGCTAATTTTCATATTATATTCAAAACAATTTATATAGAATCTTATTTAAAATAGATAACCAATTTTATGACTTCTTATATATTTAAAGAAAATTACATTTCGTTGTAATTATTAAAATAGTTACTTATACATAAATAGTACAGATAGTACAGAATTTAGCAATAATGTGATCTAAAGATTTTCTAAATATTGGATGAGCAAGTAAAATCCGAAAAAACTTAAAAAAAAAAATCAACAAGCAGCATTATATTCTTTGCAGAACCTTAGCATAAGCTTAATTCATTTTTTGTTTCATGATGTATCCTGCATATAGCAGAGTAAGCAAAGGGAACCTATTGTTAAGATACTCTGCTCCCCATTTTCCACCGCGCTCTAGAGGGATTGCGTGACTACTGGTGGAACTCAAGGCCGCGCTAAGCCTCGACAACAGAGTGAAGAAATTAAAATATTTAATTCCCTCAAGTGGTAATTGAACTCACAACCCGTCCCCGTTATGTTCACACTTTCGTGTTTACAGATAAAATAATTTTGGAGCTCGCTTAAGTTTGCTTTTATCATTTTGCGTTGGAACTTGCGAGTTGAGCACTAATTACTTCGCCTTCGTTGTATAGAGAACTCACGAAGGAGTTTATACGGTAGAGGCAGTCGCTATCGTAACACATTTAATATATTTGAAATTAGGAGGCCATTTTAAAAAATGGGTCATCTAGCCTATATGTTATATATAATAGATAGACCTATATGTAGATCTATATGTTATAAACAGTTTCTAAAGGGATTACAAATAAAAGATTTTTTTTTATCATAATAATTAAATTAAAATATAGATGAGGTATAAAGTATTAAATTATATGTCTAAATACAAATATAGCAAAAAATGTATGCGTATTTATATAGAGGTCATTGTTCTATTACATTGATATGACAAAATATTAATATATTTTATGTTACAAACAATCTATTACAAAAATATTTAAGTTAAACTAAGTTAATGTTTACTAATAAATGAATGACTAATTTGGTATTTTTGTTAACGTTTTTTTTTATTTATGCTGTTTCCAAGTCGATTAATTGATCACGTTTTCAAAAAAAACTAATGCAAATTCAAACTCTATGTTGCTAAAAGATATATGCAGCATTTATTTTTATTTATTTCCTCTAAAATACAAATATATTTAATTGTTTTAAATGATCGCGGTAGCGGCGGCCGGTGGGAGACGGCGGTTACGACTGCACTATAGACGCGGATGCGAGGTAAATGTCAAGATTCATATTTTTTTTTTAGTGTAAATTAAATATTTGATCAATAATAACGGATGAGCTAACTTTGTGGTTCATTATTACTTTAAATAGAAAATATATGTTATATATCTCGGATTTTTTTATTTATTTGAATTATAAATTCGTTTCGCCTTATAAATTTGTATTTTTTTTCGTTAATGAATG
Source organism: Heliconius nattereri (assembly GCA_013403645.1). Lineage (NCBI taxonomy): Eukaryota > Metazoa > Arthropoda > Insecta > Lepidoptera > Nymphalidae > Heliconius > Heliconius nattereri. The sequence continues at coordinate 33,128 of JAAIXI010000199.1, forward strand.
TTAGAAACTGACCGGTCGTTCACCTAATGTTACTAAATTACGCTTGCTCTAATCCATAAAATATGAAGAAAAGTCCAAAAAAAATATTGCGTTGCCTGTACATTGACAGCATTAGAACATGAAAACCTTTTAAAATACTATAAATTAAGAAATTTATTAAGTTTTTTTTTTTCAAAATTTTGCATATGATTTAAAATATTTTACATTTTAAATTCCGGCTATAGAACGAGGCACACAAAGCGTTTTATTTAATCGTATATAAAATTTTCGTTTCTTATGAAATACAGTTTATGATAATTGTAATGTTATTTAAAGACGACTATTTTTTTTACAGTAGTAGAAAGTAGTACAGCCCAAATCGCAGAATCTACTAAGTGTAATAATTATCTACATTCTTCGTATCGACATTGTCTTATACATATAATTAAATTGAAATAAATATAAACATACTCACGAGTGGATATCGCATTTACAACCGTCGTCGTGCAAATTAAGTATCTTATCAATTGATATAGGAAAAAAGGGGTGAATTTTTGTTAATTTCTTTATGCACTGTCTGCCTAATGTACGATATAGAAGATATTTTCAGCATTTTATTGATTTACGGGATGACAATAGTGTTGAAGAGAAAGAGAGAGAAGTTCTTAGCAGTGCCTGGGACTTGTGAGTAGTGACCTAAATGAATGCTTAACTGATGATAGTTCTATTCAATTCTAACCTTATAGGAAATCACAGAGAGTTTTCGCTGTCAAATAAATACATTTTGAAGCTATTTCTGAAGCTATCTTCTCAGCTACAGGTTATTATGTATATTATGTGTTATGTATGGTATTAGGTTATATAATAATATTTGATTGAAGCTAAATTAATTGAAAACATATTTAACCATAATTGCAAAATTAAACAAGTGTTTAGAACGAAATGTAATTTTATATAAGTAAGTTTGTAAGTTGCCTATTGAGTTGGTAACCAAAAGGTAACTAAAGATGATGAAATAGACGAAATTATTGAATTTAGAAACATGAAATTTGGCATGTTGGTAGGTTAGGGAGGAGTTTAAATAGGAGTACTATTTTACTTCTTAAAGTCCACTCAAACAAAGCTGCATGCGATGACTAGTAATACAATATGGCAAAAGTGAAGGTCTTCTATAATGATTATTAAAAAAATCTGTTTTCTTAAATTATGGCTTAAGTTTTATGTTTTAAATTACCTTGAGCAGTATTTTGACCGCAAATGTGTTATGTTTAAATTATATTACAGCCAAATCCGGGATAAATTTCATTAATTTTTAACATCTCTAACGTCATCAGGCTTTAGGATATTACATATATTACTTTTTATGAAGCGCTTCATTATTAATTTTCAGAATTTTTGACATCAAATAAAGTTTAAAATTTAATATGTTTTTTTTAAATGAAATGCAATATATAATAAATGTATATAAAATAAAAGAATATGAATAAATAACATATAAAAACATAGTAAAAACTAAGATATATTTATGAACATTACAAGAAATAGTAGCAGTGTATATAAATAATAATAATAATAAATAAAAATATCGCTAAGCAATTATTAATTAAATATAAACCAAAATCTATTCTCAACTCCAAATTCATCTATAACTTAAAAAAAACACTGAAATCTATTTTTTAATTAAAATAAAAACAGCCACAGCCTTCTAATTTCTTTTTGACTATTTAAGCCTAACACATCCTTTTTTTTTGCTTAAAACTATATACAAAAAAAACAAATTCTACGCACCCAAATAGTATACATGGCCACACCGGTCCCCGTTTAACACTAGACCTCAGAATGTGACATTACCAAAGAAATCTCACTTATATACCGGACGGAACTTAACGAGCGATGCGTCCAAGTACAAGGCCACTGCCGAAACCGGAATACGAAAGCTTTATAAAAATAAAAGTTTCAAATAAAAATAATAAATTTAGTCAGCTTCACGGTGTATCCCACACACAGCAGGTTAGGCAGGAACTTAGTGTTAAGACACTCCGTTCTCCACTTTTCACCGAATTCTGAAGGCATTGTGTGTTGAGTGGCGGAATTCTGCGTCGAAGTCGACGCCGCGCTTTTGCCTCGATACCAGAGAGAAGAAATGGAAATACCTATAAATTTAAAAAAATATTTCATTTTCTCGAGCGGGGATCAAATCCCCGCCCGCCTGCGCCATGACTGGCCTAAAATAAAAGCTTCATGTCCAGTATTAATTTTAATATATATTGTTTGGGTTTTACTTATTATATTTTGATATGAGATGCTTTTTTTTCATATGTTTTCATTTAAAAATAAATTATATTGATTCATAATTTAATGTTACTTTATTGGAAAATATCGACTGTTATTTTTTAGGCATTTTAGTTCATTGATCATTATTTTCAGGGTTCCGTAAAAAACGGAACCGTTATAAAATCTCTTTGTTGTTCGTCTGTCTGTCTGTGTCTCCGTTAGCTAAGGAATCTTTTTTTCTCAAGAACTGGGGAAGCTAACATTAATTTAAAATATCTATATCTACCGTGTCTTGGAGCGACCTTTGAAGACAAGACGAGACAAGACAAGACAACCACAGATACGAGTATTTGAGCTCCGTTTTCGCCAAATATTGTATGAAATTTACTGCGTAATTAAAACCTATAAGGTACTTCCCGTTGACCTAGAATTACGAAAGAAGTAAAAAGATACAGTACAAAAAATCCAAGAATTGTCGTTAATTTATGGGTACATCACACAAAAAAATATGACAAACTTACTACTACTATTCGTTCACAAAAAAATCATATGTAAAAATTGAGTTTGCCAACTTTTATTGAAGTTGTACTTCCCCCTGACCTACAGCCAAGGAATTAGCACGGAACCTTGGTGCGCAAGTCCAACTCGCATTTGACCGGTTTATCTTCCAATATAAAACAATGTAACCATATATTTGTATTTAATGGACTAGGTGGTAAAATGTCTAAAATTACCTTTGGCTTCAAGCTTCATCCCGCACACAGCAGGGTAGGCAGAGGTAACCTAGTGATAAGACCCTTCGTTCTCCACTTTCTGCCGAATTCTGGGGGCATAGTGTGTTGAGTGGCCGAACTCAACGGCACGCTGTACCTCGACACCAGAGCGAAAAAATGAAAATATTAAATATTTAATATCCTCGAGTGGGAATCGAACCTATAACCTATCGGGGTTACATTCCCACCCTTGTGCCCGCCCCTGCGCCACGGCTGGCCTCATACTTACACAAATACATTGTTAATTCAATACAATCAAAATAATTCGGACATGAATGCAATTAGGAAATTAATTTACGGATGAAGCGTCATTCCGAAAGCCGAAAACCCGTAACGGACGTAATGTGCACGGCAAAGTCAATAATTATTGGTATTTGGCATTTGTAATTGTAGGCGTTGTTTTATCGAATTTGGTTTAGCTCGCTCATATTTCGAATGTTCATCATGTTAATTTTTTTAGCTTCGTCTTGTATCCTGTACATAGCAGGGTGCTGAGGGAACCTAGGGACTTGAGCTTTTGAGCTTTTGAGCTTGAGCTTGACTTAACACCGTGGAAGACTCTTCGTGAAGGTTTATTGATGCAACTGACAGCAGTTTGTCGTTGTTTGTACTTCTAAAAGACTAGCTGTTGTCAATAAGTTGTTAACAAAAGTTCGTAAGCAACACTATTTTACTGTGATATGGCCATGTTTAATGGTCCTCATATTTCCATTGCTCGTGCTATTGAAATAAAAATGTGCTAAAATTTGATAAATTTTTTAAACTGTGTTTGTTATATGTAATGTCGAGGTTAAACTTATTAAAATGTTACTAAGTCTAAATTAAATATTTTATTGTAAGTTCTTAGAATATAGTTTTATTATACCTTCTTAGAAGGATGTATACCTATATAGTTAATGTATTTGGTGGTGGTTGATTGTCTGTGGAGTATTTAAAATATGCATATAACATTAGCCTATACGAAAATTTCAGTAACATTTTTTATTAGAATAAAATAGAGAATACAGAAATTAGTCACCAGGTTCTCTTTATTTTATTGTATAAAAGATATGATTGGGAATGAAATGTGCAGTAAATCTTTCATATAAGATATAGAGCAGGCAAGAACTTCACCTAGATCTATTTACGAATGTAGGGCGTGTTATCCTTCGCCGAGCTGAAGAGTGCGGGCCTAAGATTCTATATCCGGTCATTTTATTATCTAACCCAGTGGAATGAGTCCTTTATTATATTTAAATTTTAAATGCTTTATAAATATAAAATATAATTCATTAAAACAAGATTAATAAATTTGACGAACAGTATACAATATATCACATTATTTTTTCTAGTCTTTTACTAGCCGTTTGTCAATAACATTTCCACTGGATATATTCTAGACGCCGTTGTTGCGCAGAGGTACAAGGGTGTGACTGTAACGCTACATTTGTGGGTTCGATTCCCATTTGAGGAAATTAATTATTATTTCTGAATATAGCTTACGCTTTTGCCTTGGTGCCAGAGCGGCGATGAGTTCCGCCACTTAACACCCAATGTCTCGAAAAATTTGGCAACATTACATAGTCAAGTTACATAGAAATGTATAACTGGTTCTAACGGATTCGACAGAAAGTGGAGAACGGAGTGACTAACCACTGTGTTCCCCGCTTTGCGTCGAATTTTTCGAAGCATTGCGCGTTGAGTCGCGGAATTTAACGCCGCGCATTGCCTCGTCACCAGAGCGAAGAAATGAAAATATACATTTCAATAAATCCACATCCAGTCCCGTTTACAGTCTCATGAAGTTTTATTATAAGTTTTATTATAATCAACAAATATTATGATTTACAAAATTCTTTAAGCATATTGCTTATAAATTTCATCCAATCGTTAAACTTAATTTAACAATATTAGTATACATTAGTCGTCAAGTTACATAGAAATGTATAACTGGTTCTAACTCTATATTCAAATTAGTTCATAATGAGTTTATATGTAAGGCAAATAATATTAATGTCTTTAAAAGGAATATTTAATTAATATACATATATTTTATCCACTAAAAAGTTATTGTAGACTTGCTTTGTCTATATAAATAGTTATATAACTTGTATAAATTATCTGTTGAAATATTTTTATGTTTATAAAATTTAAGCTGTATTGTATAAAACTTCAATTAAGAGTTTTTAGATAAAGTATAATCATTTCCAATTCTTTCAGTCCAAATTATCTTTTTGGTGCAAGCTTATTATTTTATGTTTACGTATTTACATTTAAAACGTCATATAGATTTGGTTACAAATTATGAATGTAAATCAATAAAAATATTCTGATCAGTGCTAAAATTCGATTAGTGGTTAAACGTGGTAAACTGTGTTGCCTTACTATTTTATGCAAAAAGTATAACACCTTTAGTAAAAGTTAAAGTTTGTAATATATCACAGGTGCAGATCTTCCTTTAAAACATGTCAATATGCTCGTACCCAGGATTTCATTTGAAGTTTGTAAATGTTGAAGTTATTCCTCGATTTCCCCCATCTCCGCCAACAAGCCCTAGCAGTGGGCGGCGACGGATGACATTCTACAAAGGATGCTATATAGTGTATCAAAATATTCATGAAAAATTTACCTTTGAAAGGAAATGTTATTTAAATGTCACTTGTCGTTTCGCTTATCTTTTTTAAAAATCTGATCAATCTTTAAATATGATGCATAAAATTCATAAATCAGTTTTATTTCGATGCAGTTTTACAAATATCAGAAATGCTTAATTGCGTTTTTTTTTTCATTTTTATGCATGTCCCGGATTTACCGAGTAGACAGTAAGAATCAGGGATCTTGGCTTTTAGACTATTTAGAGAACATGTGTTCAATTAAATACTTTTAAGAGTCTGAATTTAAAATTTTATAAAAATTGGTGCCGATTTAAAAAAAAATCTATACAAACTTTCAAACCCTTATTTGCCTCCTTGGGGGGAGAATTCTAGAAAACGATATAACACGTGTTCAATTAAATACTTTTAAAAATCTAAATTTCAAATTTTATAAAAATTGATTCGCATTTAAATTTTTTTCCATACAATTTTTAAACCCCTATTTCACACTTTTAGAGTTAAAATTTTTCTATAAAATTTATAATGTCTTAGGACATTTTACTAAAATGTGAAATTAAATGTCCAAGGAGCTTATATTTTATATTGTTTGGCCAACTTCATTAGTATTATTTTAGTACAGCGTACAGTAGGCACGAGGTTTGTTGACAAACTTCGGTTCTCACACGGTGGTATGAAATATCCTCGTATACAAATTACCCTCGCTTTGGACGAGTAAAGCCCTTAATACACTAAAGTATGTTTTGGGTTTGCTACAAGTACACGACTTATTCCAATAAGTAAATATTTATCATCATCATCATCAACTTCTCATCATCTTTTGTCCACTGTTGGACATAGGCCTTCCCCAATTCTCGCCACCACACTCGATCCTCAGCTTTTCGGACCCATCCGCTTACCGCCAACCTCTGTATGTCGTCGGCCCATCTGGCAGGGGGTCGGCCCCATGTCAGTACACCGAAATATTTATAATACAGAAAAATGATATATCTCACGAAATTTTGAAGTTGCATAAAAATTAAATAAAAGCTCTAAATTCGCTTAAAAAGGTCTCATCAAGTATAATATATAAATTTAAATCAGAACGTGGCCGTCTGTGACATTATTTGCTCTTTTATTTATTCAATTATCGTCGACTTAATTATTTAGCAGAATATAACCCCTCTTAACCGAGTCTAGAAATAAATCACTTTGTTGTTAATATCTGTGTGTGGAACTTGATAGTACAGGTTAAATACGTATAAATTCAATTAAAATAAAAGTTCTTATATTCCGTACGTTAGCAGCCTCACATACTCCTCTTCTTCTTCCTGGCATTAATCCCGGCTATTGCCATACATACTCCATATATTAATTAACGATGACAGAAATATAATTTTATTTTTCTAACACGGTTTCTAACATGTTCATATGTCTATTTAAAAATGTAAATTAGGTATTTTATTACTTGCCGTATGTGAAAACGAGTCCATGTTACACGATACATACTTTTTTCTCTCTGAAGGCAATACGTGTTGAGTGGCGGACCTCAACGCCGCGTTTTGCCTCGATATCAGAACGAAATAATTAAAATATTTAATATTTCATTTCCTCGAGTGGGAGTTGAGCCCACAATCTGTCGCTTTTATAGTCACACTTTGTGCCTCGGCGTTACTTGTAAGCTATTGAAGCTAAGGCTGAAGCCAAGATAGCTTTTTAAGCTTGAGATGTACGCGTATCCGCTTTAGGTCGTAAAAATAAAAAATAAAAACCTGCTTAGTTGTATCTGGTCAAAAAATAAATTTATGGGTATTCCTAATAGGAAGATTTTGACAGTCAGGTATGAGTCGGTCTTTGTGAAGACGACTAAGATCCTTGTGTTAAATTAAGTGAAAAATCTTAATTAATCAAAGAATGTGTGATAAATTGAATGTATAGGATTTTTTAAAATAATAAATTAATAAGTAAAGTTAGGTTTAATTATAATAAAATAAAATAATTTTGAATAAAAATTTTACCTTCACGCTGTATTTCGCACATAGCAGGGTAGGTGGAGGGAACCTAGTGTTAAGACACTCTGTTTCCCACTTTCCGCCGAATTCTGGAGGCATTGCGTGCTGAGTGGCGGAACTCAACGCCGCGCTTTGCCAGAGCGAAGAAATAGAAATATAAATTTAAATAAATATTTCGTCTCTTCCAGTGGGTAAACTTAGAGAGTTGAAATTTTGTATATATAAGTACAAGGGGACGCGCGCAGCTTCGCCTGCTGATTTGTACCCTTAGGGGTGAATTATAATAAATCATAAAACACGTGTTCAATAAAATGTTTTTAAGTCTAAATTTCAAATATTATAAAAATCGGTGGCGATTTAAAGATTTTTCCATGCAAACTTTCAAACCTTTATTTGCATACTTAGGGGGTGAATTCTAGAAAACCATAAAACACATGTGCAAATAAATATTTTTAAGAGTCTAAATCTCAAATTTTATGAAAATCGGTGGCCACTTGAAGATTTTTCCATACAAACTTTCAACCCGTTATTTGCACCCTTTGGGGCAGAATTGTAGAAAGCCATGAAACATGTGTTCAATGAATAACTTTTAAGAGTTTGAATTTCAAATTTTATAAAAATTGGTGCCGATTTAGAAAAAAGTCCATACAAAGTTCCAACCCCTTATTTGCACCCTTAGGGGGAGAATTCTATAAAACGATGAAATAAATATTCAATGAAATACTTTAAAGAGTCCGAATTTCAAATTTTATAAAAATCGGTGCAAATTTTTTTTTTTTTCCATACAAACTTTAAACCCCTATTTCACCCCTTAAGGGTTAAAATTTTTCAAAATCCCTTCTTAGTGGATGTCCAGATTACAAAAGTAAACATCTGTCCAAATTTCACGTTTCTACCATCAGCAGTTACGGCTGTGCGTGCGTCTTACCTCAGTCAGTGAAGACAAGTCCTTTTATATAAATAGATTATACTTATACAACAAAAAGAAACAGGATTTTCAATTTTACCTCTTTCTAAGCCCACGCTAACAACGGAACATCCGAGAATTAGTACGTTATATTTTTACCCTTGATACGATTGCGTAACTAAATAAACATTACTTTTGGGGAGTGTTCTGGAGAACTCTTCATCTACCGCTGAATTTTCTAACCACACAAGCTCAAGTATCATCCGCACCATCTGGATATATGGCACTCAACTACTGTGCGGTTTCCTAGAAACTTCCTTCCACCCACCACGGAGCTGTGGAATGGCCTATCTGCCGCTGTGTTTCCAGGTCGCTACGAATTGTGTACCTTCAAAAACCGCGTCTATCTCCAGCCTGGCGGCCGGCACTGCACCTGTAGCTCCTCTGGTGTTACACGGGGTCGTGGGCGGCGATGACCTTGTTTTTTTCCATTAAAAAACTTTTAATTGCTAATATCCAATACGACAGTAACATGCGTATATTAGCATAGCAATAGCAAAGGTATTTCCAATTTATGATCGTATTTTACCTAACGCCGGTCCTTTAGTTTGAATATGTATAAGTTTTTAAGCGAAATGGTCGTAATCGGTTGAAAATGAAGACCGGTTATAGCGTCTTTATAATAGTAATAATATATGAATTAGTATTAATATGTAATAATGTCTGGGATGGAGTTTGTCGCAAATTTTTTAAAATATAATTTTCATATTTTTTAGTAAAAGAGAGTAGAGAAACTAGACACAAGTGTCCACTCTGTATGTTTATTAGTTCAAAACGGTCAACTAATCGTGGCCACTCTAAAGTTCGGTTTTCTGAACTTAGCTTGTAAGCATTGTTCTTCACTCGGGAAGAAAATATTGAGAAGAAAAATCTTAAAATAAAATCTGCAGAGAACAGCTAACTTCAAGGCGGCCTATTCAAGTTACGTCAAATAAAATTGCCATAAGAAAAATGCATTCCAAGCAATAAGACTTAAACACATATTGGTTTTTACCTAGAAGAAACCGGAGGGCTCTCCTTTCGACGCGTATACATTTTATTTTCACTGAGTGGTTAAAAGAAACTCTTTAGCGTTCCATTGATTAACAGGGGGGTTTCCATCGCGTTGCACGAAGTGGAGCTCATAGTAGAGCTTGGGACCTGCGACCCAAGTGTAACCTTAAGGAACCTCTTTGAAATATCTATTACCGCCCACTTCCACTTTATAAGCTTTTCTGCCTAACCAAATACGACGGTATTTCTGAATATGGCCATGTTCATAAAATTCTATTATTTGAAAATATTCTTACTTTTTATAGAACCGTAAACATTTTACAGTATATAATAAAATACATATTTTTTATCTTTTATATAATTTAACATTATTTTTTGTAGATATCAATCAAAAATATTTAATAATAAGAAAATCTAAAACTAAATAACAATAGGTACCTATTACGAATTTTGATTATGAAAATTTATATAGCATGTTCAAAAAAACAAAACATGTTAATGTTAATTAAAGATAAAATAAATTAATTTATAAGGTAAATACGGTAGCTTGTATAGATGGTGTTCTTGAAACGTTTAACTTTAAAGTAAGATTGACATCACACTGACGCCATTTGGATTTTCCGTGGGCAGTATGAATGTGTATATGAAAGAAATATTTATACTGGTGTTATAGGAGATATTTTTAAAATATCTATACTATATCGATTTTGATAATATCGATTTCAAATAAAAGATTAATACAAATATGCATATTTACTTAAAGATTACGACCTCGAAAATGAGCTGATAAAGTAGAAGTTTCAAGCTTATTTCCCTTTGAAGGTCTGTATATTACAAATTATGTATACATATGTCTACTACTGACTTGTCACACGTCATTATTTTATTTTAGATACCTATACATTCAGTGAAATTGATACTTCTAGCTATTTAGTGAAATGATTGTTTATTTTAATCTAATACTTATTCTACAGTGTATGTTTAAATCGAGGCCTTCATGGCGCAGCGGCACAAGGGTGTGACTGTAACGCGACGGTAGTAGGGTCGATCCCCACTCGACGAAGTAAAATATTTATTTTTGTTTATATTTCCATTTCTTCACTCTGGTGTCGAGGCAAAGCGCGGCGTTGAGTTCTGTCACTAAACACGCAATGCCACTAGAATTCGGCAGAAAGTGGGGAACGGAGTGTCTCAACACTACCCTGCTGTGATCGGGATACAATGTGAAGCTGATTTGAATTTAATTTTTTTATGTTTCAGTTGCCAGAAATATAAAACACACCGACATCGACCATCGCTTATATGATTTCATTTAAAAGATAACTATCTGCCTATAAATACGTGAGTAACTCCAGTATCCTGTTGCTGTATAATTAGAATAACATTAGCAACAGGTTTTCATGAATATTTTTCGATAGAAAACATAATAAAATACTATCAGAGAATGTATTTAATTATATCTAATTTATAATATTGTTGTTAATCGGATATACTCGTAGCAACCATAGAAGAATATTGAAAAAATAAAATAAATCAGCTTTACGCTGTATTCCGCACACCGAAGGCTGAGGGAACCTAGTGTTAAGATACTCCGTTAAAAGCTTTCCTCCTAATTCTGGAGACACTGCGTGTTGAGAGGCGCAGCTCAACATAGGGCTTTCGGGATTTAGGGATGTCGAATCAGATAATTATGTGTTTTAATTATTCATTTACACATGAAATAGGAGGGGTGGAACGTATTAAGCAGATTTGAGTTTCGAAGGGTGGTAAAAACACAGCTACCCTGTAGACGGACGGGGGCGACGGGTCCAAAGGGAAAACCTCAAGGATTCATTTTAAACTTAATTTAGTAGGGAAATGTTAAAATATAGGTACGATTTAAAACATTTTTTAGATTATCTATAATTTTATAATTTATTCGGAATTGATTTATTTTTCGGTTCGGAAACTAGTTCTAATTTGTATATGTTCAACTTGTTTGAGGTTTAAACAGAAACAAAGAGATCTTTTTGATTGATAATTTAATAAATGGTTAAAAATAAATAAAAAGGGCATGAAATCTGTTCTTGTCACTTTCTTCTTGATTGTATCAACTTAATGAAAGAGATTGTAAATCGTCTCTATTAAAGAAACATACTTAGATATGTATGTACGTTTGTACACACACAATCTACGTACCTACCACTTTTTGTTAACGTCACGCTGTATTTCGCATATAGCACTTTCTGGCTCTTTGCGAGAGCGAGGAAATGAAAATATTAAATATTTCACTCCTCCGAGTGGAAATTGAATCCACAGTCGCACGCTTGTGCCACTACGCCACGACGCCCTCAGCGACAAGCCACAAGTGAAGTGATTCATTTTATTGTAACTGATTTTTAAAACATATATTTTACAATTTTCTTACCAAATACAAATTGTACCTATTTATTTATTAGCCATGGGGTCGATAGACTCGATATATGAATGTCTAACTAATATAAAAATTAATTGGTAATATATTTGAAAAATTAGCTACAGTCACTTTAGGAGTCTTAAATAGATTTTGTTGAACATTTTAAGTAAAAAAATCTTGTAATGGCTAGTGTTACAGTGTGTAGGATTTAATAAGCCTCATCTATACTAATATAATACAGCGGAAGAGTTTGTTTGTTTGTTTGTTTGAACGCTAAGAGCTCTGGATCTACTGGTCCGATTTACTATGTTTTTGTTTTGTATGAAAGCTGCATTCTTCAGAAGTGCTATAGGCTATACAACATTACATTACACACATGTACTAATAAATTAAAATACTTTCTAATTTGACATGCAATTTATTCTGCCATGTTAATAACAACCGTCGTTGCTAAACAAAGGTTTGCAAAGTTTGTTTGTTGTTTTAAGAAACGTCACCAAAAATGAACTTACATTTTGATATTCATCCTTATCAAAATAAATATAAAAGTCACTTTTAGCATTTTATCTAGATTGAAATTATAGTTTACTGTATAACATTCTAATAAATAATTAAGGAGATGTCAGTGATGCCTATGAGCGGCATAATATGACCGACGCGAACGGGCAGATGACGTTGACGGTTTGATAAATTTTCATACATTTTCGAACTATTGTTAATTTTTACGTAATTATTTGCTGTTTATAATTTATTTAAACTACGCCTTTTTTCTTTTCTTATTTTATTTGATATTGCTCGCAAAAATTAACATATTTAATATAGAAGAATGTTTAGTTATTTCATAGAATCGATATCTACGAGTATGTATGCACGCACGGAAAACTTTAGGTACTTTTTCTAATATTAAGAATATCCTTTAGTTACTTTTACTTCTTTTGTGGATTCATTTCAATAACTCAGATATTTTTTCCAATAATATGTCTCAACTTATTATTCTTTTTGATTGTTTAGGCTTATATTTTCTTACTAATTCTATAGAAAACTGAAAATAATTTCATAAATATATTTAATAAATATTTTTATAGTTCAAGCAGCACTAGTTAGTAATAAAAGTGTTCCTTCCGGCAGGGAGGTTTTGAGTTCCGTCACTCACGCAGTGCTTTCAGAATTTGTGGGAAAGTGGAGAGCAGTGTCTCAGTACTAGGTTCCCTAGGCAGAGGGCAGCCTACCCTGCTCCGTGCGGAGCGTGAAGCTGAAAAGAATAAAATAAAAGCTTCATTGATACATTTCACATACTAAGGTTTAACTTTCTTTTAGTCTAGTTACGACTCGCTGTCCGCCTGTAAGTTTTCTTACCATTCGGTAGTCTCTGATAAAGCTTGAATGTAAAAAAAGAAATCATTCAGGCTACCTTATCTGGCAGTAAGTTTTGTCACTATCCACATAATATTAAACTATTACATAATTGACAAAAGGTGACGGCAGAGTATGTATATGGTCTTGTATAGACGATTACCTACTAATTAAAAAAACATTAATATTTTTATTATGCATAGTCTTTAGAATTCGGGAAAGTGGAAAGTGGGAATCTTAACACTAGGTTCCCAGGTTGCCTCTGCCTACCCTGCTAAGAGCAGGATACAGCGTGCAGCTAAAAAAATCACGATTTATCCCTAGCGGGTAGTCGGACAGAACGGAGCGCCAAACGCTACGGTCTCTACATACCTCTTTCGCCTCGTCCACTGTCATCAACCTCTTCATACATGCCCTCCGGGGGATCCTCATGCTTTTTACATGACTTTCCTCCAGTATCTTTGATACTGTGTTTTCGAAGGTCAACCGAATTCTCCCCGTACCTCTCTTACCTCACTTTCCCATCATAGATTTGAAGGAGGACGGAGCTAAAATTTAAAACAGAGCGGACGGACGGAGCTACAAAGGTAAATGTCAACGGGAAACTATCACACGGGTCACCTGTAGTATTGGGGGAACCACAAGGCTCTACTCTGGGTCCGTTTTTGTTCCTTTTGTACATTAATGACTTACCTCACCTTATGAGAGGTATCAGTGAAATAGTGTTGTTTGCAGATGATACATCTTTAGATTTTAAGGTTAGGTTAGACGGCAATTGGAAATTGACGATGTGAACAATGCTCTTTCTAGGATATTACATATCTGGTTTAGTGCCAATAACTTGCTTTTAAATTGTAGCAAAACTAAATATATCAGGTTCTTTACTAAAAATGTGCAACAAGTAGAAACCAGGATTTTGATGAACAATGAGGAGCTTAAAGTAGTTAATGAAACTGTTTTATTAGGTATAACATTAGATGCTAAGTTACAATGGGTTCCGCATATAGAAACTTTATCTGGTGGACTTAGTTCGGCAACATATGCTGCCCGTAAGATTCGTCAACTGACCGATGTTGACACCGCGCGTTTAGTATACTTCAGCTATTTTCATAGCATTATGTCTTACGGCCTATTACTTTGGTGCAGTGCCGATGACATAGATACCATTTTTGTGCTCCAAAAACGGGCTGTCCGAGCAGTCTATAAAATGGGTCCACGGGAGTCACTAAGGAATAAATTCAAAGACGTAACATCCTCACACTACACTCCCAATATATTTACGATATATGTTGTTTATTATATATTTAAATATAATAAACAACAGTGATCTCCATCAACGTAATCTAAGAAATAAAAATAAGCTTGCTGTGCCCTTCTTTAGGCTCCATAAAGTGTCACACTCATTCGTAGGTCAAAGTATACACTTTTATAACAAACTTCCAAACGACGTGGTTAATTTATCACTGAACAAATTTAAAAAAGTGGTGAAGCACAGGCTCTGCCAAAAATCATATTACTCTGTTAAAGATTATGTTCGCGATAAAGATGTTTGGAAATGAGTTGCTCTATTTCTAAGTTAAAATTATTAATTGTAATTTGTAACAAATATTGGCAGTTACAAAGAGTGGCTATGAGTTTCTTTGCCTGGATCTTCTCAAATTTTTTTGGGAAATTTTTTTGGTTATTTTGGTTTTCATTGTTTTTTACTTTTTTGACATGTCCAAGTAAATGTTAAGCATTTTTATGGAATAAAGATATTTTGACTTTGACTTTGAATAGCTGTTACGTTATATTGCACTAATATAGTGGCAGGCGTATTTAGTTGCATAGATAATTGAAACATTGGGTTAGCGACAGACAAAGGACGTTCGGTTCGTTTGTCATGCAAAATTCAGCGAACTATGCATCAGTGATAAAATTTCAGGTGTTCATTTGTTGTTGACGATATTCATATTCATTTTGTTGACATGGGCGTAGGAATAGAGTCCAGCCCACCTCAGAATAGTCTGCCAACCCACAAAATTTGGCTAACACAATATTAGTCCTGAATGATTAAAATAAACCAACTTTTAAAAGCTAAAGTAAAGCTGGAATGTTAGTTGACGGTATACATAATAAAAAAAAATTAAAAAGATTTTGTTCTTGCTTATAGCATCTCTCTATTCCCCACTTTCCGACTAATTCTCAAGACATGTGTGTTGAGTGGCGGAATTTATTACGTCATTGTTGAACTTTGTGTGATCGTGAGTTCGATTTCCAATTGAGCCACGAAGAAAATTGACCTTTGAGTTCTGATAATCAACATACAATATCGTTGTCGCTAGTCAAGCGGAAGGGCGTTTGTGGAAGATGCTTGAAATAGAAGTAAGTACATATTTGTCCATAGTTACTATTTGGAAATTAGTTAAATTATTTTTCATAAATACTGTACTTACTATAGTTTATATACGAGTATAACTACTGCGACGCAAGTAATTAAAAAAAAATGCAAAAGAAAATTCAATACCAATAGAACATTTCATATATTGAAATATTTTCAAAGCTCATAGTATTCTGCAATAATCTATCTATAAATGCCTGATCTTAAAATGAAAATAGTTCCTCTATTCTATGTTGGCGTAAATTGCGATAGCCATTCTCTCGCTAGCTCGAATTTTAATAGAAATTATCGGCGTCCAGGATTGAAGAAGATATAAGATATTTTTATTGAAGCAAGTCTTTCTTTGTTTAAATTGACTGAAGAAACCAAAAAAATGTAATATTATGGTATACCTTGAAAGACTGTACTATCAATTTAGTTATCTACCTATCTATACGTAGGTATGTACATATAGCCCGATAGGTATAAGCCAAGCGTAGCACTTGTGTGTGTCATCAAATACATATAGTGCAGGCTTAAAGCCTCGCCAATTACATCTACATAGGTACAACATACATACATACCTATAAATAAAATTAAAATGATTGTCTAATATTTCAAATGCATATAGTTATTTACACGGTACTAAAACACAAATAAGCAATTTTAAAGATTTTCTCTATCTGTCCGACCTCTGGCTAGTCTCTGGAACAGCTGAATGGATTTTATAGGATTTTTCCTAGAAGATATAGGGAGATAGTAGAGCATATAAAAAAAAAAAGAAATAGCTTATATTCTTATAGTTTCAGCGAAAATGTAGACGGGTCATTAGTAAGGAAATAAATCTTTGAGATGGATATTAATTACCATTGAATTTGTTAAATATAATTACAACTTTTAAATAAATAAATAAAAATAAATATTACAGCAAATGTGAATCGAACAGGCAATTTCGACGATTTGAATAAAATTAAAATTAAGTTAATATTAAATAATATAAATGAAAAAGGAAAAGTTTTTTTTTATCACTGCCGCTTACATTTCTTTTGCAGTCAAAATGCCGCCGAAGAGAACATAAATCTTCGGAAGTTACTAAAAAACCAAAGAAAGGTGATTACGTGATTGTTAAAAATATGAAGAATATTTTCCAGGGACCGTAAAGGATACTGATGGTGATCTTTATGAAATAAGTACAATGACATTTTCTGTTGGAAGTACTTTCCGTTGGCCAGAGCAATGTGATAAAATCTGGTACCAAGGAGATGCAATAGAGGAGAAGATTGCAGATTCTTACCTAATAGTCAAGGTTTTTAGAGTTCCTGAAATGGATAAATTTATGCCCAGTATGTGATTATTTTTAATTTTAGACGTGTATTGTTTTCGATTTGGAATGTTAATTTTATATTTTGAGTTATGTTACTTTATAAATAATTTATCACAAATTATAACAGGTATGTCAGTGATCTCAATCTCCAAGAATTATTAAGTTAAATATTATATTAAGTACTATTATAAAACTTGTAGCATTAAGAGATACTATGAAAAGCATAGACCTAAATTATGTCATATATGTCTGATCTTATTCCCAAACTAGTGAACCCGGACGCGGCTACGCCTGCTTGAAATATAAGAATATTTATTAAATATATTTATGAAATTATTTTTAGTTTTCAACAGAATGAATAAGAAAATATAAGCTTAAATAATCAAAAGGAATGATAAGTAGAGACATATTATTAGAAAAAAATATCTGAGTTATTGGAATGAACCAACAAAAGAACTAAAAGTAACTAAAACAAAATTCTTAATATTAGAAAACGTACCTAAAGTTTTCCGTGCGTGCCTACATACTCGTAGATATCGACTCTATGTCAAAGTATCTTTTTTCCATAAAAATGCTTAACATTTACTTGAACATGTCAAAAAAGTAAAAAACAATGAAAAACAAAATAACCAAAAAAAATGTGCAATTTTGACTTGAAAAAAGCCCAAATAATTGAGCTCATGAGAAGATCCAGGCAAAGAAACTAATGGCCACTCTTTTTAACTGCCAATATTTATTACAAATTACAATTAACAATTTTAACTTAGAAATAGAGCAACTCATTTCCAAACATCTTTATCGCGAATATAATCTTTAACAGAGTAATATGCTTTTTGGCAGAGCCTGTGCTTAACCACTTTTTAAAATTTGTTCAGTGATAAATTAACCACGTCGTTTGGAAGTTTGTTATAAAAGTGTATACTTTGACCTACGAATGAGTGAGACACTTTATGGAGCCTAGAGAAGGGCACAGCAAGCTTATTTTTATTTCTTAAATTATGTTGATGGAGGTCACTGTTTTTATTAAATTTATTAATATTTTTATGCACATATACTAAGTTGTCGTAAATATATTGGGAGTGTAGTGTGAGGATGTTAAAGTCTTTGAATTTATTCCTTAGTGACTCCCGTGGACCCATTTTATAGACTGCTCGGACAGCCCGTTTTTGGAGCACAAAAATGGTATCTATGTCAGCGGCACTGCCCCAAAGTAATAGGCCGTAAGACATAATGCTATGAAAATAGCTGAAGTATACTAAACGCGCGGTGTCAACATCGGTCAGTTGACGAATCTTACGGGCAGCATATGCTGCCGAACTAAGTCCACCAGACAAAGTTTCTATATGCGGACCCCATTGTAACTTAGCATCTAATGTTACCTACCTAAGAAAGGCTATTAAATAGGCTAATTTATTTTTATAAGGAATTCATCCATCAAAATATAAGTTCATTTTGGGTGACGGTTTCTTAAAACAACAAACTTTGCAAACCGTTGCTTAGCAACGACGGTTGTTATTAACATGGCAGAACAAATTGCATGTCAAATTAGAAAGTATTTTAATTTATTAGTCCATATGTGTAATGTAATGTTATATAGCCTATAGCACTTCTGAAGAGTGCAGCTTTCATACAAAACAAAAACATAGTAAATCGGACCAGTAGATCCAGAGATCTTAGCGTTCAAACAAACAAACAAACTCTTCCGCTTTATTATATTAGTAAAGATAATTATTAAGTTAGGTATTATATTACATACTACCTACTATGTGATTTGTAGCGTAAAGAGATCATATATTCATGTTATATCATATATTCATATTCATGTTATCTATATATATAAAAGGACTTGTCCTCACTGACTGAAGACACACGCACAGCCGTAACCGCTGTGCGTAGAAACGTGAAATTTAGACTGTTTACTTTCGTAATCTGGACATCCACTAAGGGATTTTTTTATCCTAAAGGGGTGAAATAGGGGTTGAAAGTTTGTATGGAAAAAAATATAAATCTGCACCGATTCTTATGAAATTGCAATTTTAGATTTTTCGAAGTATTTCATTGAATACGTGTTTTATTATTTTCTAGAATTCTCCCCCTAAAGGTGCAAATAAGGGGTTGAAAGTTTGTATGGAAAAATTCTTAAATAGCCACTGAATTTAATAAAATTTAAAATTTAGACTCTTCAAAATATTTAATTGAAAATGTGTTTCTTGTTTTTCTAGAATTCACCCCCTAAGGGTGCAAATTAGGGGTTGAAAGTTTGTATGGTAAAATCTTTAAATCACCACCGATTTTTATAAAATTTGAAATTTGGACTCTTAAAAATATTTCATTGAACACATGTTACATGTTTTATTAGAATTCACCCCTAAATAAGCAAGCGCAGCTGCGCGCGTCCGCTAGTATATTATATTAGAGTTGTGATTGAAACTGAGTATAAATAAAACTTATATTAACTAATAATAAATAAAAGAAGCACTTTTCTTATTTGAAATTGTTTTATTTAGTGGTTCATACACAAAGTGGTACACATGGTACAAAGTCATAACTCACGAAATGATTGTTTTGAGATAAGAATCAGTGAAATTTTTATATATAACTTTATGGTTTACATATATCTATATATAGAAATGTGTAAGTCATTGTTTTTATTTTTTTTTGGAATCTTTATAACAAACATCACTTTCTCAATGTCACATTGTATGGAGAACATATGATAGAAAAGTGGCGGAAATCAACACTGCACTTGAGAGAGGAAACAAAATTAATAATCCTCTAAGTAGAAATTGACAGGAATAGAACATAGAATAGAACATAGAATAGAACATACAATAGAACATAGAATAGAACATAGAATAGATAGAATTTAATAGAAAGGCCCCATGCCACTGTGCCGCAGCAGACTATATGATTTGTAATTTTTGTTAAGTAATTTTTAGCTACAATTAAAATTGAAAGGTATGTTAGGCCAAAGTTCTGGTTTACATTGACCAGAATCACGAATAAATGATGTCAATAAAGACATTTCTAATGCATTTATCCTCTGCCACCCGTCTCCATAAAGTTCTTTCATTCTCTCTCTATTCTTCTCACAAGTCTCTCTTTCTTTTTGTATATGCATATCATCAGATTCTTCTTCTTCAACTTTTAATCGTTCACGTTCTTTCTTAACATCTTCCTTATATTTTGCATTTGCCGTTAAAAATTGTATAAACTCCTCGCTAGCCTCAAAATCATTATCACTTTGGATTTCTTCATTTTCTTTATCTGTGATATGATGTTCTTCACCACTATTACTTTCTGTTTCACTATTATTATTCTCTATTTCAGTTTGTAATCCACTTTGCTTTTCCATTTGTAAACTAGAAGACACAACTAAATTGTTTCTATATATTACATCGTGTAAAACATTATTTTCGTATTCTAAAGCCTTTGCACGCGCTTTCCAGTAAGCAACCTGGTGTTTCAGTTGCCACGTTGCGGCCACAGCAAAGTTTTCAGCCCAAGCTGACATTGTATTTGCGAATTTTAACTTTGCAAAATTAAATGATGGAGTTGATCTACTTTTGATATCAACAGTTGTTTAATGTCAAAACGTCAATGTCAAAATAGCATTAGTTTCGTTCAATTTTAGTTTTAAAATATAGGTAGGCGTAACTCGGAAGAATAAAACATTTTCGTTTGATCTACCAGATCTAGTATTAGCTACCTATTCAGGTTTACAGTTCTTTGGAGCATTCACCGCACAATCAAAACTTATATATATAATGTACTTCCCGTAGTTGTGAAATTGTGAAATTTATGGCGCAGTTATATCGTACAATAACAAATAAAGAAAATCTTAAATAAACATTTGTATATTTCAAGCGGGCGTAGCCGCACGGGCGCGCTAGTATATTAATATAATTATGACGCTCCAGCTATCCTCTGTACGGAATGGAAATGATGCGAAACGCTTGTAGCGCAAAGTCGGTGTGCACTTGTCCGTTATAGGCACTGGCAATTACGAAAGGAATTTTTGTTTATTTATAGATTTATTTATTAGATATTTTTGCCATTGTGGCGTAGTTAGGTTGTGTACGTAGCATAGTCTTAACTCTTAGTTCTGTATCCCTCTATGTTGTTTGGATATGTATGTTTGTAACAAGTAAAATTACTATTATAATGCCGTCTTGAATGTGGCGCATGAAAACAAGCATGTGACTGTACACGCGATAGGTTATGGGTTCGATTTCCACTCGAGGAAATGAAATATTTGATATTTTTATATTTTCTTTCGTGTCGAGGCAAAGCAAGGCGTCAAGTTCGGCTACTCAACACAATATGGCTACAGAATTAGGCGTAAAGTGAAATAATTTTTTTATTTTAATAATTTTACACTTACATTCAAGATACGGACGGGGTGATGATTTATGAATGTACATGTTTATATATGTCAGTCAGTCTGAATAAATCAAGAGCCTGATCAGGTTTAAAATCTAACAAGTGATATCTTTTCATTTGCAAGTAGTGCAACACACAGTGGCGGAGCTATGGTATTTGCTGCCTGTTGCAGCTTAGAACTTGATGCCCTTTAAACTGGTCACAATAATTTTAGATTTCAGAACACAGTAGAGTAAATATATGATTTTTTATTGCTTTAAAACTATAATAACTATATATAAGTATAACATTAGATTTTGGTAAAAATTATTGCAAAATTTAAAAATAGATATTACACACTTTTGGACTAGCAACAAAAAAACAAACAAATAAAACAGACAAAGTCATTAATCACATTTTCAAACTCTTCCCTAAGGCACAATTACTTCTATTCCAGAGAGCAATACCCCTTTCCACATTGATTTAATTTCTTCCATCTTTTCTAAACATGCTTATTGAAAGGACCATTTCATTCATTGCATTTTCTCTCTTTTGTCTTGCTTTTATTCTAATGGTGAAGGCCATTACTTAACTCTTGAAGTCTCTCAAATGATGATGCTTAAAAAATGTTTAAGATACTGTTTTAGTAAAGCTAAGTAACTGACATCAAAATCTCTCTCTATATCAAAGAGACTTATATTTTTTTTATTACTGTATTATATACACCCATCAAGCTGCTACCACCCCAAGTGCCCTTTATTTTGTTGCCATGTGGACCACCAACAGTAGCATTATTTATTTTTTATTAAAGTATGCTTTCATTGTTTTGACTTGCTCTTGTTTTACATATCTCAGTATGAGTGATTAAGATATGACATATTTTCACAAAATAATTAATATTTTACGTACATTTCCATGATCTCAACCAGAACAGCAAACTGTAACTGGCTCCAATTTTGTCCTTGGCCTAGACTCCATCCTAAAATGATATTTTAATGATATATTCTGCTGTTTGTATACAATGCTTTTATAATTATGAAAGTTTAAAATTATACATTATGTTTTAAGATCACGGTAAAGTAGATAGTAATAATGAGAATAAATTATATATTATTTTAATTAATACACAACTTTTTAACAACGCATAAACGTAAACATTTAGTTGTGACAGTTGACACTTGTGAAATCCTTCAATTGACATAAAAAAAAATGATAATTATAGATAACAAAAGCCGACTGTCTTCTACTCTTCTGTTATACGTAGATCAGCGTCAAAGTGATTTTCTTGTACATTTCTTAATACTTGATTGAAAAAATTAGAAGAATTGATCGTCGACTTTGATGTCCCTTTCCTTTTGATGCCCGGTGCAACTGCACTGCTCGTACCACCTCAGCTACGCCACCGACAATATAAATCTATTATACGAGATACAAAATTATAATATTTATAATAATATACTTTGAACTTAAAGCTAATTATTTATTTTACGTATATTTTTTTGTAACATTACATTCTTTTTATATATTATATTTAGTATATGTAGATTTATTATAAGTATAGATATCAATTCCTACATATTTGGGGGTAAACCCATGCCTTGAGTTCATTCAAATGCAGATAACTTTCTTTTCATGAACCGATTTTGATGAAACAACATAGACAACAACAACTGTAGATATTAAGCTGAGTTAAAACAAATCAATTAGAGAAAGTTTTATGTAAATCGGTTCAGTACTTTCAGAGATTAAGCGTGACCATACATACAGATGGACAGACAGAGAGACAGACAGACAAGAAATTAAAAAAAAAATTTTTTGCTTTCTATTATTCTTTTTAAGTGCCCCTCTATCCATTTCACTTAAAAATATTAAATGTACAGACAAAATATTTTTTCTGTTGTATTATATAGAAAAGCAAATGAATAACACAACTTACAAATGTCATTATTTTATTTAGTGTTGACAAATTTAATGTATTAGGTTTATATTATACTAGTATTTGTATTATACTAGTGGTTATAAAATATTATATTCCATATTGGAAACTATAAAACGTATTAATGTATGTATTAACGTATTAATGTATGTATATTATGTAATTAAACAATTAAGGCTGATAATAAATGTATATAAAAATAAAACCTTGAATAATTTTCGATAATTTGCATAAAAATATTCTTTTATAGATTTTGATGAAACAACATAGACAACAACAACTGTAGATATTAAGCTGAGTTAAAACAAATCAATTTGATGAAAATATATAAAATTCCGATAATTTGGTTAAATGTGGACTATCGTCCAAAATATTTGTAAACAGTTTTTAAAAACGTGTAGAATAAACAATAATTTTGTTCTGATCTATTTCTCAATTTTGATAAATATAAAAATAGGTTTACATTAAATATCGGACGTTAAGAAAGTAAAGATAACAAGAATGCGCTTTAATATGGTGAACGTTATATTGCCTATATCTGTATTTACTTATTTTAATAAATTATATTATTTTCTTTCCGTAAGTTTTTCCCGTCGTAATTTTAAATAAGTATGTGAATATGCAATGAACATACTAACGCGCTCACAAGCGTACAGATGGAAGCCTAACGCTAAAGGTTTGCCGAGACATAGCAAGCGTATAAACGCGGTATCATAAAAACAAAACTACCTTCCGGAAGATTTATCATTAAAAGCAAATTAACAAGACAAGACAAGACTCGAATCTCAACTCAAATTTAAAGATAATTAAGTGTTTAATTAAAATAAACCATAATAAAGATGCCGCGTTTATTTGAAGACATATCATCACGTAAATTTTTTTATTAAAAATTGCATGTATTTGTATAATTTATAATAAACATTTTATATGGCTTTATATACGAGTACCTACTACGTTATGATACGTTTTATTAAGATTATTCATTGATTTATTTAGAATAATATTTTATTATATAGTAAACCGTATATGTAATATATTTAAAAATCAGATTCACGCGATATCCCGCAAACAGCAGGGTAGGCAAAGGGAACCTAGTGTTAAGACACTCAGTTCCCCATTAATATATTTAGATTATTTATTAAAAATGAACAAAGGTTTCTTTCCTAGATTATATGAACGCCTGTAGAGGCGTAATGTGTAATATGTACATTAATTTATATATAAAATTTATGCAACGCATTGTATGGTTTGCTTTGTACCATACAGTTGTCCCAATACAGGAAGGGCAAGAATCTCCATTACCATTAATTAGTGGTGGTATCCAACCAGATAGCCCCTTGCCAAATCCTACTACTGAAACAGAACCGAAGAAGGGAGTTATAGAAGAAGAAGTGAAAGGAGAGAAAGAAGAAGAAGAAGAGAAAAAAGTCGAAGAAAAGGAAGATGGGGAGAAAGGGAAAGAAGAGAAAGGGGACGAAAGTCTTGCAATAAATTATGGTATGTTACAAACTTCTTATTATGATTTTATTTCTAATCCAGTTTTAATCCAGTGATTATTGTTCATTATAGACATAATGGGGATGTCACATTGCAATTTTTCTAGTCTCATTTTATAATTCAAATAAAACACAACAACACTGTTCCTCGAATATGTGAATCAATATAATAAAAAATAAATCAAATAACTGGCCTTCGCGGTGTTTAACCGCGTAATAAGTGCTAAAATAAAAATATAATATATATATATTTCAGGTGCAAGCCGCGTATCTAAAATGGCAACGAGGCGAATTAGAAATCGAACAACTCCCTATTCTTCATCGTCTCGTAGCCATAGGAGTGTAGACGTCCAGACGTCGTCTTCTAATGTTTCACGTTCCACATCCACATCTACGTTTTGGAATCAGGTCTTTGTTGGAACACCAAAAATTTACAATTTATGCTCTTGCAAAGATCATACTTGTTCCAAAGATAAGAAATAATATAAGAAGTTAAATTATAATATAAGAAAATAATATTTGCTTCTATTTAGTTATGAATATAATTAATAAGTTGTGTGATTAATTTTTGTTGTATTTTATTTAATTAAACTTAAATAATAATACGGTTTATGTTATACACTTAAAAATTTTTGAGAATAAATTATGTGTGTTATTTTCGGGCCCAATACATATTAATCTCATAATATCTAGCATTTGAATGGGATTGATACAATCATATTTCGATTGTAGAACGAACAACCGAAAACGACGACCGTTGAGTGACATTTTTTAAGTAAGAATCTACTTTTGTTTGTAATGTTTTTTTTAGCTTTAGGCTGCAATCCGCTCATCGCAGAGTAGGCAGAGGAAATTTAGAGTTAAGACAATACGTTCCTCATTTTCCACAAATTTGGCGAAAAATGAAATTTATTAATATTTGATTTCATCGAGTTGGCTTCGAACCCATAACCTGTCGCGTTTACAGTCACACTTTGTGGCCCTGCGCAGCGACTGGCTGGACTGGTTCATCTGTAATGACTAACCTAAATATAAATAATACTTGAAGCAATATTAATTTAAATTTAATTTATTACCTACTAGCGGCCCGCCCGCGTCTTCGCCCGCTTGAACTACAACATTATTCTTTAAAGAAGTCGATGCACGACATATATATTTGTGATAGGTAGGATTTGTGCCTAGTTGCAAATTATAGCACAAAATGTTTTTTTGCTATTGCGTTTACTTACTCTCTGCTGTTAGTCCTATTGGCTTTTACACTGGGGGAAGGGGGGAGGGTACACTGTCGCTGGAGAAATGCAAGCACTATGTGGCTGCCTGTGAGAAAGTCTACGACTGTAAGCACGCCTCCTGCGGGATTCAAACCTCGGCTTGGGGCCGTCGCCACTCAATACCATTCGGGATTATTTTCATCATAAAAATGGCTTATATTGTCTGTATCTTTAGTTTATTATTACTTGTATAATAGTTTTAAATAAACACTAGTGGTAAACAATTTAAAAAAAAACGACAGTGATTATATATGTAAAAATATGACATGAATAAACGTTGAAAATGTTCTACTTATTACGAGCACAGTTATCAAAATTCAAATGTGAAAAAACTTTTTAATATGTTATAAAATACAAAGTAATTCATAAAAGGAAAATTATAGGTTCGATTATATTTATAATTAGAGAGCTTTAGGTGTGAATGCATATTACACATAAATATGCTTACATTGCAAACGTCGAGCGAATTGTTGTTATCAGCGTTTACTACTTTCTTGGAATTGTTATATACTCTCCGTGATGTAATTTCATTATCTGCCGCAACTACAGGGCGCAGTAGTATGTAGATATCGCTCGTTGCGAGTCTGTATTCAAAGCCGCACCGTTGCACGTGGGCGGCAGAATTTACTATGTGCTTGCTACCGTATTATCTGCTATTGATATAGCCGCTACGCAAACATCCGTCTCAAGTGACGACTTCAAAATTATGTTGTTCCATCGTTTTATTAGTATAAAGTAGATAACATTAAAATGTATTTCGGTTATATTTGATGCCAGTTTAAAGAAAGCGCATCGTAGGCGCTTGCCGTAGCTCGCGGCGTGGCGGCGCGCGCGCATCCCGCGGCGGTCAGCAGTCAGCAGTCAGTAGTCAGTAGTCAGCCGCGCGACTCACACACACGATGCTCGTGCTCGCGCTCGCTGCCGTCCTGCTGAGCGCGCTGGCCGGCCAGCCCGGCGCCGGCGCCAGCCTACACTGCGCCATGCGCCGCGAGATCTCCCCGTGCACGTGCCGGCGCGAGGACCTGGGCACGGGCGCCGTGCTCGTCATCTGCCAGCGCATCAGCGCCTATGGGGACATCGCGCGCGCCCTCACCAACAAGTTCAGCCCCGAGACCAAGATCCGTCTCGACATATCCTACTCGCAGCTGCCCGACTTCGCTGACCACAGCTTCCGCGATCTGGGCCTCTCCATCACCCGCCTCAAGCTCAATTTCGACAACCTAAGGCAAGTCGTTCGGTCCCTCAACGCCGACATTATCTACTTCATAAATGAAAATGTGTAAGCTCTTTGTTGTGTAAAATGTCGAGTAACTTATGAAAACGTGATAATGAAACATCAAAACAGTGCGTGAGTTGAAGAGAAACAACAGGTTTGTGATAAGAGGAGCGACGGCGATGGAAATCGGTGCGTTATCGTTAGTGTGGGCGGCGGCCCGCAGGGGTCTGGGGGACCGCGCCTCCGAGGTCGTAGGATCATATTTCTGAATTTATTTGTCAACACATATCTTTCAGAGGTAGCCCCCTCTGTTCGTTCCAGTACCAGCACACACAGTATCCAGCGCCTTGTACTTTTCGGTGTTGTCGAATTCCAGAAAATAATTAAGTCGTTTGTGACCCGCCACCTCGACCCTCATTGACCGCAATTGATGTTCTGTGATCTTCAAGTCACGCAGCTTGTACATCTGCCGTTACATATTACGAACAGAAAGTATTAAAAAAAAAACTCTTTAAACCAATACATATGTAGTTTCTCCGGAATTTGTAAATAAATTAATCATTTCAAACTAACGGGCGACTGATATGAACGTTACACATATGTACATGTGAAATATTAGAATGTTTTATTTACGTAATATAATAATCATTGTTTTCACTATAGTTATTTTGGCTATATAAGTATTTGGGGAAACTTGGTGTTTCAAATATGTGTCTGTATTCCATCCACGTATGGGGATCACATCTAGGACGCAGTGCGATAGTTCGCGGGTTATCGCAGGTCGCTTCTAAAGCAGTAAAATTGAATGATATCTTATAAGACGTGTCGTGTTCACTATATTTACCCATTAATGGTGTACTAACGAATTAAAGAACCCGTTGTTCGTTAGTTATTTTCGTTCAACAAGAGATTATTAAACTATCTTAATCTTTTTAAATAAGTCATTAGAATATTGTGCTCTCCAAAATCAGGTTCACGCTGTATGAAGGAAGGCAGAGGGAAGCTAGTGTTAGTGTTAAAACACTGTAATCTCCACTTTTCGAGGCATTGCGTATTGAATGGTGGAACTCAACACTGGGCTTTTGCCTTGTTGCCAGAGCTGAGAAATAATAATATTAATAAATAATAATTGATTCCCTCGAGTGGGGATCGAATCCACAAACGTTGCGTTACAGCTACATCCTCGTGCCACTGCACCACGACGACCACAGAACACACACATAAAGGCTCAGGCGTGCTTTACAATATACGAGCTCGTATACTATAGTAGAATATGGAAATTTTATCGAAGGATTTTTAATATACCTACATTCGCTTTATAAATATATTTTAAAATTTCATCTGAAAACCACTTATAAATCCTTATTCACTCAGCACGCAATGCCTCCAGAATTCGGCAGAAAGAGGGGCCGTTCCCCCCAGTGTCTTAACACTAGGTTCCCACTGTCTACCCTGCTGTGTGCGGGATACAGCGTGAAGCTGATTTATTTATTTATTTTTTGTGTTAAAAGATACCGTGTTTTGTATAGCATACGTATTATTAAAAATCTAATAATCTTGACTAATATTATAAGTGTTAAAGACTTCACTTGCAAGCTAACAGCTTGTTTTGGTTAACTTATAGCGGCCCGCCCAAGACTGAGTTTGTTCTTTTTGTTACCAGAGCTACATAATGAATATGATTCATTTACTCAAGTGGGAATCCAACCCACGACCGTCGTTTTTAAATTTAATTACTTAAGAAATTATCGAAAAATTAAAAATTTTCAATTATTCTTAATTTATGGATTCTTTTTACATAGGCGAATAGTGCGCTATTGGTATATATTATACTACACACGCAGCCTCGTTCGCTTATTGGCACTCTAAGAGGTGAATTCTATAAACCATAAAACACGTGTTCAATGAAATATTTTTAAGAGTCTGAATTTCAAATATTATAAAAATCGGTACTGATTTTATAAAATTTCCATACAAACTTTAAACCCCTATTTAATCCCTTTAGGGTTAAAATGTTTCAAAATACCTTCGTAATGGATGTCCAGATTACGAAAATAAACATTTGTCCTGTCTGTGTGCGTGCCTCTTACCTCAGTCAGGTGCATGTCCTTTTATATATATAGATTAACGTTAGGTACTATTGAAAATGTTCTATTATTGAGTGACAAAAAACGTACGAAAAGTACTGGGCTAAATTTAGAACGAGGGTAGGTTAAGGAGTGTAAGGGAGCACTTGGAGAGAATTTCTTAAGTCGGCTAGTCTATATATATATAAAAGGACTTGTCCTCACTGACTGAGGTAAGACGCACGCGCAGCCGTAACCGCTGTGCGTAAAAACGTGAAATTTGGACAGATGTTTACTTTCATAATCTGGACATCCACTAAGAAGGGATTTTGAACAATTTTAACCCTAAAGGGGTGAAATAGGGGTTGAAAGTTGGTATGGAAAAATCTTTAAATGGCCATCGATTTTTATAAAATTTGTAATTGAGACTTAAAAATATATAATTAAATATGTGTTTCGTGGTTTATTATAATTCACCCCTAAGGGTCCAATAAGCAGGCGAAGCTGCGCGCGCCCACTAGTATGTAATAAACGAAGCACGTTGTTCACCTAACGGGCAGAAACGTGCAGATAAGAAGTAGATATATCGTTTTACTCTCGGATATGGGGAGACACTTAAAGTCAATCAATCGTAGGCACGTGTTAAACGAGACTGTCGGAGGAGCTACCTGTGCTAGTCAGGCCCCTGCATTAACAATTGTATGGTTTTAAATGAATCAGTTCAATTGTTTAGTTTAAATTTATATATACATATTTAAATTAAATTGCCTTTCAATTCGTTTCACAACCCTCTTACTAATAAACTTACGCATGTTGTCTGAAATAAAGAAAAAATAACAATAGCTACGATTATTGTATTTTTTTTTATATAATAAAAATACACTTTTTACAAAAAATATACATATGTACATAAATTATCAGTCTAGGGTCGCGCTATCAGTCTCGGTCATCTTTTAACTTACTTACCATTCACGTCATTAAGATTTTCTATTATATTTTTCAGTTGCTAAATAGGAAGACTTTGAATGTAAAATTTCTTTGAAAACAGTTCAGAAGAGTACGTTAACACGGTTGCCAAAAGCATCTCTAGGGCTAGATTTGCTCAGCATACATACCAAAATACAATGTAAATGGTCTCCAGAATTACGCTATCATTATACAATATCTGGAAGTTCTATGGCTTTTCATTACCACTTAAAACCAATATTAAATAAAAAGAACCTATTGTTCAAAATTACCCAATCACAGCAAATGTACATGAATATGATGAATATATTATACATATGAATATTGCGGCGTTAGGTTCCGCCACTCAACACGCCATTCTCAAACTCAAAACAGAATTCTGAGTAAAGAGGGGAACGGAGTGACTTAAAAGTAATAGAAATGGAGTGTGTAAACTGTATGTTTACATGTCCCCAGGTTCTAGGTTCTCTTTGCGTGAAGCTGAAAAAGAAATAAATATATTATAGCAATGAAAATAGATTTTATCCAATTATAAAATTATATTCCTACATGAGACTGGATAGGCGTCATCCGATAATATTGTAAACATTTTCGCGACACATTTTATCGAATTAGTACGTATCACAGTTATTTTCCTGACTTACCTATATAGATATTGAAAGAAGTGACAAGACGTAGGGCTCATAGAGTGAACGTTCATTGTGTTAGCTAACAAAGAAGTAGGTACTACAGAGGGAGAGAAGAGTGATTGTTGAAACGATACCTTCTCTAAATTTAATTTTCATATCTATATAGAATATAGACTTTTCTTAAGTAGAATAAAGTTTTTTATTTGTCGAGAGAAATGGGAGAACAGTGCTTGAGACTCGACCCGAGACTAAACTTATGAGATGTAACGACCCCTACCACAAAAATTATGTAGGTTAATAATATAACTAAATAAAGAACTATAAAACAATTAAAATTATAAATATAATTTATGATAAATACAAATTTATATATAATAGTGATGTTCAGTTCTTTAATTATTTTTAAAATATTTTTCTTTACTTACGACCACAAAGATCTAAGAGTCTAAAACATTAGTCCATAATTATAGTATATTTTAATTGTGTTCAGAGAATTTAACCAATTCCCTTTTAAAATGTGAATTAACATGCGCCTCTATATAACTAAATTAGAATTAAAATTAAATAGAAAGAAAAGAAGGATATCATATTAAAACACAATTAATATATTTATTTAGACAATACACAGTAATATTAAAGATTCGAACATTATATTTAATATTTGTCGTCGACTTGATAAACAGTTAATTAGGTCAAGAGTAAATCTACAAAACACCTCTCGATTAATACAGAAGTCACACCCGATAAGTTGACATATGAGAGTACTTAGTATAGGATGTAAGTCACTCTTCATATACAATTATCTTTTTTTTTTAAATTTATATTTTTATTATATTATTATTAGGCATGAGGGGACATATTTATCCTCACTCGGCGTTAAGTAATATTTCCCTTGTCTGCGTTACTTAGGTTGCGGCGTTGAGTTCCGCCATGTTTTGAATTTGGACGTAAACAAGGTGGGTATAGAAAACGGAGTGTTTTGGCAGTACGTTCCCTTTGACTAAGCTGCTAAAGTACGCGACGTGAGCTGAAAAAAAATATTCTCATATTTAATCATCATTTTTAATTCCAATTTTTTGCAACAAATTCGTAAGGATTATGATTTTTCAAATATAGGTTGTTTTGTTTATTTTCTTCTCATAGACTTTAACTTATAAGCTTTGTTCTCAACCTTACCAAGCGAGCGAGGATGATGAAAATATTGAATATTTAATTGCCCCAAGTGGGAATCGAAGCCACCAACGACGCGCCACTACGACCTCTGTATAAAGCTTAAAATACAAAATAAAAATAACAAGATAAATTTATGTAGAAAGATTGTGTGCTTATCGTGTTTTTTTTAGAAAGCAACTGGGATTCCCCTATGAACCTCACTTTGATAAAAACTGTGGTTTCCAATCAATTGTAGATTTGTGATTTAATATTTTGCAAGAAGTTTAAAAGAACCGTCTAATAACTATAAATGCTTATTAAATATATTACTTTTGCATTCCACTGTATATGACGAAGATATTCTAATTTTATATAATTATGTAATTTAACCTTTAAGTATGGACGTCGGGTCTGACAGACCCATCTAGTTCTACGAATTCTACAAATCGGCCACTTCTCGGTGACCTCCGCCACTGAGTCGCTCAGTACCTTTCGTATTAATGACAAAATGAATGTAGATAGCAGTGGTTGTGTCTCTGGGTTCAAAACACGTGAGTATTTAACTTTCTAAACGGGGCCTGGGTCTGTCAGACCCAACGTCCATGTTTCCCATACATAAATGACTTTAAAACGCCATATATTTTCATAATATTACAAAATATACTTTAATATTTTAATTGTATTATTTGTATTCAAATGTTTTTATTGTTATATATCATATATTATTTTGCATTTTTTGTTATATATTTTAGTAATATAAATATTATTTACCTAAAAAAAAAAATTTTTTATAGTTTTTATGATAAAATGGACAAAAATTATCGACCAAGCACGTCAGGGACAAAAATATCGGTACTTTATAATATATATTTTTTTTATTTAGGATATTTCTCTTTTGCGCAAAGTTTGCGAGTATGCCAAAATAGATATGGCACACAAATATCACAAAAATTATGTTTAATATAGTCATTGGTCTAATCTATTTCATTATATTGCTTTCTGAACTTTTCCTATAGTGGCCGTAAAACTTAACAAATGATAAAAATTGTAAATACACTTTGGCTCTCTTCTTATTTTATTTGATATTGCTCGCAAAAATTATCCTATTTAATATAGAAAAATGTTTAGTTATTTCGTAGAGTCGATATCCACGAGTATGTACGCACGCACGGAAAACTTTAGGTACTTTTTCTAATATTAAAAATATCCTTTAGTTACTTTTACTTCTTTTGTTGGTTCATTTCAATAACTCAGATATTTTTCTAATAGTATGTCTCTACTTATTATTCTTTTTGATTATTTAAGCTCATATTTTGTTACTAATTCTATTGAAAACTGAAAATAATTTCATAAATATATTTAATAAATATTATTATATACTACTTAAGCAGGCGTAGCCGCGTCCGGGTCCGCTAGTAAAAAATATACATACATACATATATATAAAAAACCTTGAATTCTCTTATCCATAAATGAAGATGTCAAATAATTTATACATTTACCAGTTAGATTTCCCATTCAACCTTGCGTCTAATACATCAATATATGTAGGTCTCAGTACAATCACGCCCAGGCCGGGCCTAGCGCTCCGTATAATTGGTCTCCTTTTGTAATTTAATTACCCTTTGGCCTAAGCCAGAGAGACAATTATGAATCGTTCAGGCCACTTCTACTTGTGCCGGTCGACTGTATTCTTTCCTTGTTTAAACTAAGTTTTATTATGCCAATTTTATATATGAGTTATTATTATTTTTTCTTCTTATTACAATATAAAAACAGAAAAACATTACAGTTGTATTCTGATTGAAATTTAGTTGCCTTCTTTCTGACTAACTTGCTATGCGAAAAAAGTGGTGAAGCTGCTTTGTTTTGCTCCTTAATTATAAAAAAGAAATAATCTGTAAAAATATAAATACACGTTAGACCATAGGGCTACCAATACCAATGCCGATACTGTGTAGCGAAAATCAACGTCACGCTTTATCTTCAACACATTTCAAGAGAATTAAAATAATTCACAATCTCATGTGGAAATCGAATCCAAAATCGTCGCGATAACAGTCAAAAGCTGTACCGCTGCGCCAAGGTAGCCTCAAATAATGTGAATAATTATCAATGGGTGATATATATATATATAGTAATATATAGTAATAGTATATATATAGTAATTGATATATATATATATATATATATATATATATATATATATNAAGTCCTTTTAGTGAAAAAAAAAAATATCCAACAAAGTTTTAACAATTAACTTTATTTAAAAACATATATTCCATATCATTCACAATAAAACGCAGCCGGCGGTGATTTTAATTAGTAGGGTATTTGTTAAGCTGTCGTCAATAACATCTCGTATATAAGAATATTTATATAAAAAAAAATGTATATAACAATCAATTCTTTTTACGGGCCCAAGCTGAATTTCAATCGCAAAATATTTTTTACTAATATACCTACATTAAAATTATATTAAAAACAGAAAACTTCCGTGACTTTATATTTCCTAGCTATGGTAACAAGACATTGCGCGGCGTTGAGTTCCGCCATTCAGCGCGATCTGCTAATAAAGATTAGGCGAGAGGCTACGAAAGGATTGTCTCAACACTAGTTTGCCTCTAGCTGCCTCGCTATGTGCTGGAGACAGCGAAAAATATTAAAATTAAAAAAACGTGAGGGTTGCTTTTATAAAAACGACTTAAAAAAGCTGTAATTCATTTTTTTCATCAAAAATTTTCAGATCGTATATATCGATAGTACTTCTACTAAAATAAAGACTTAAAAAATATGTCCACTGGATGGGAAAAGTCATTTTTATTTTGTTGTTTGATCGAATTCCACTTACTTCAACAGAATAGTAGTCTATTCATTTCTACGGCCTGTGTTTATAAGCCACTTTCAAATCTGAGATCGATCTTGAGATGCCGTTTCCATTCATAAATTATATACCTATGTATCGTTCATAAGTTTCGCTTAATAAGAGTATAATATTCTCAAAGTCTTACAAACGCTTAAGCCATTCTGTTATAATATTTTCATATAAACATTGTATCATATAGCATAATGTAAATAACACAACAAAATTACATTTTTTTTCGATTCTACGCTAAAAATAGATGAATTGCTAATAAGAGATAAGTAATTACACGTGCCCCCTGTTTATTACCTCTTATTTAATGTATGTTACAGCCAAATTATTAAAACTAGAGATATTTAAATATTAAAATTGAATCAGCTTCCCGCTGTATTCCACACAGAGCAGGGTAGCCAGAGACAACCTAGTGTTAAGACACTCCGTTCCCCACTTTCTGCCAAATTTTGTAGGCATTTCGTGTTGATTGGCAGAACTCAGCGCTGCGCTTTTAACTCAACTCACCATAGCGAAGAAATGGAAATATAAAAGTAAATAAATATTGGATTTCTTCGAGTGGGGATCGAACCCACTACCGTCGCATTACTGCCACACCCATCTGTCGCGAAATTAAAACTATATATATTGTAATATATATTAAATTATTAATATATAATTTAAAAAAAAATATTCACAAAGACTTATTGGTTGATATAAAATGTTGGTAATAGAAAAACATTTTACTCTTTTGAATATATAATATCTAAAACAGTTTTTATTCAGGTTAGATTAGGTTGGTTTACGTAATATCTGAATTTACTAGTTCGACTGCAACATATACACTATTTATAGTAAAGCTTTCGTGATAAGTCTTTAGGCGATAGACTGACGCAAAATATAGATGCGAGAGTGGCGCGGATTAAATTAAATGTTTATATAAAATTGTATGATGGACTAAAAATATACTATTTACCTCTATGAGGGCGTCGTATCGCAGTAGTACATATGTGTGACTATAACCGCAGAGGTTGTGGGTTCAATTTACACTCGGGGAAATTAATAATTAGTTATTAACATTTTCATTTCTTCGCTCTAGTAACAAGGGAAAGCGAGGCGTTGACTTCCGCCACTCAACACCCAATACCTCGAAAATTCGGTGAAAAGTAGGGAACAGAGTGTCTTACCACTAGGTTCCATATGCCCAGCCTGCTATATATGAGGTACAGCGTGAAGCTGAAAAAAAGAAAAAACATATTAGTGTTTTACGTTGTACAGTAGTGCAGCTGAGCTGACGTGGACAGGAAGGCTCTAGGTTCAAATCGATTTAATTAATTATTTGTATTTCTTCGCTCTTCGATCGTGATCTATACCTATATACCTATATTTAGAGGATAAACATGTATGGAATTAAGGTCTATTGAATTTCAGGCATGATAGCTGCCAGCTAATGTAATAGTTAAATATACCATTGACTTTGAAAAGAGCAACTGTGTAGTTTCTTGCCGGCTCTTCTCAGCAGAACTGCCTTCCGAACTGGTGGTAGCTTTTTGTTTACTTGTACATTCGACGATTCAAAAGTGCCTTTATAGTTTATTTGAATAAAGAATATTTTGAATTTTGAATTTGAATTTGTTATAGCTGAATGTTGGGGGTAGATGTAAGGTAAATTTGTAAAGTACTAGTATTGTCTGTCTATCTTAAGCATAAAAAAGTTTCAAATGTTTCCAAATTTTTAATTACGACGATTTTCTATAATATAAATATTTATTCCTTACTAAGTGACTGACAGACAGAGCACAGATAAAAATACTGGACATAAATGATTGAGAGTTGACAAGTAGTTAGTATAAGAGCAGGTATAAAGGACAATCAATTCAGGATTTCTGGAAATTTCACCGAAACTAGGAAAACGGGATTTCCATTTTACGCTCCACTCTTTTAAGGCCAAGCAAACAAAGTCGCGGTCGACGACTAGTTTCGCGTATAAATCTCTAAACGGGATGTAAAACAGCAAAAATTATAACAACATTTTTTTTTCGTGGAATGATGTTATCAACGTATAGTTACGTTATCTATTGCGCCTGTACAATGCAAAAGGACAAAAATTGCAACTTAATACATTTATTGTATACTTTTTCTCTTATTATCAATATATATATATATATGACTGTAGTTATAAAAATATTGAGTTGTTGATGCCAGTGGCCAGAGGTACAAAGTGTGGCTCAACTCGCAATGACTCCAAAATTTGATGGAAAATGGCGGCCGGAGTGTCTTAACACTAAGTTCCCTCTGCCTCTGTTGTGTACGAGATTCAGCATGACGCTAAAAAAATACAAATACTTAAATACTTTTCACAAAAACAAATAATTAGTTCTGTAATCGTAATTAAGGCATAATAAATTAAAGGGGAAACCACTCACAGGAATACCCCAGTTTTATCAGTTCCTTCCACAATAATAAGTAAAAAACGTCTGAATATTTCTAATTATCAACGTATATCCTTGTTTTTCAGTCAATTAAGAAATTTAATTAGGCAATCGTATGATCCGGGGGAATACCCGTTTTTATTTGTGTTCAGTCCGTACTAATAATGCTTTAGATAGATCAATTAAAATTTGTTTAAAATCTATTTTGGTTGTTAATACAGGATTATAACATATATTGGGATATTATATGGTTTAAAAATAACAATTTAAACATATTTTTTTCCTAAATAACGTTACCTATATATGTGTAATTTAAATAAATTTACTTACTTATTAGATGTTTAATGTATTGTGCAAAAACTTGTTTTTCGTAGAGCAAGTATACTTATGGACATCTATCGATTTTTATAAGCATTCATTTGAAAGCACTTTGTGTAACTATAAAAAAAAATGTTGAGGTTTTAACTGACAAAATATGTTCATTCACAACATAAAATAAATAAGTATATTCAATATCTCGTTAATGCAGGTAAAATTTAGAAAGATTTTAATAAAGATTGTCTACTTGGTATGAACCATCTTTTCATGAGAAAAGAGTAAACCGTGCCGCTTGTAAGCCTACAGAAATTGAAAATGGATACTTCCCGTGGACCTACAAGTATAAAATTTGGCACAAAGTGGGAACTTACACTACAAATAGAGGACAAAAATACTATAAACTTATATTTGTGGTTCATTTCATGCAAAATTAGTGCAAACATAAATTTGTCAACTCATAAGTAGTACTTCCCATTGACCTATAATTGTGCATTTTCTTCCCTTATTTCCCTGTTAAATAAAAACTTTTATTGAGAATTATTATTACAGTCATTGAATCTCAATGTCTAAGGTATAACTTAGTGTTTTAATATCTAAGGACATCTTTATATCGTTTCTTGTTAAAAAATATTCTTCATAGAACTATAATACTTTAATTATATCATCATCATCATCATCATCATCATCATCATCAACAGCCATCTTTTGCCCGCTGCTGGACATAGGCCTTCCCCAATTCTCGCCACCACACTCGATCCTCAGCTCTTCGGACCCACCCGCTTCCCGCCAACCTCTTTATGTCGTCGGTCCATCTGGCAAGGGATCGTCCCACCAGTCGTTTTGTACGAGGTCTCCACTCTAAGACTCGTCTGTCGTCGTCTAAGATGTTCATTAAATAAACATGTCAATGTCGGCTCTTATGTCATATTCGTTTTCTGATTAAATTCTATTTTCTTATAATACTATATTTTATTGGAATTTCCATCATTAAAAATATAAAACACTTACTGTATTCGCTTTCATCCAGGTTATTTAACTCTATAATAAAATTAAATGAAATAAAACGGAATAAACCAACTTGTCAAATAAGCTTATATCAACAATCGAGCTAACCGTCTTAAACTTGAACGTCCACCGAATTACGAAACAGCCAGACCTTTGTCCGACGTCGCCAGATAAGACCTTATCATTATTATCAATTAAAAATTAATAAAATATATCTAAAAGTATGCATTTCCGTAAAATTTCGCCAGTTCCATGTAACGTGGACGTGGTGCGTCGCGACCCTACGACCGTTAGGCGCCGTCCCGACGCGATAACCCCGGGCACGTTGACCCGCCACTTATGTTTACTGAAGCGCTGAGCTAGCTTGTGCTCTGCCCCGGATGCGCTCATTGCTCTAATACTCTAATTATCTAATATTTTAAGGTTTTTTTGGATGTATAGAATCAAGCTTTACGCTGTATCCCGCACACAGGGTAACCAGAGGGCTGGTGTTAAGACCCTCTGTTCACCACTTTTTGTGAATTCTGGAGGCATTGCGTGTAGAGTGGTGGAACTCAACGCCGTGCTTTGCCTCGACACCAGAGCGAAGAAATGAAAATATAAATTAAATAAATATTTCATTTCCTCGAATGGGGATTGAATTCACAAAAAGTCGATCTTGCAGCATTCTTTGTGCCCCTACGCCACGACTGGCCTCCACTTGGATGTATAGAAAATGGAGTTTGGAAGCTATTTTAGTAAAATAGCTTTTTATTTTGATTAACACTGTGTTCTGCAGGGTAGGGTGAGGGAATTCTCGGAATTCGCCCAATTTTCCGGCTTTGTCTTGTTATCAAAGCAAGAAAATGAAAATAATTCATTTCCTCGAGTGCCATGGCGGCCTTGGTTAGATTATTAGCTACGTCTAAATGTTAGCTTAAAATCGGAAAAATAAGACTCCATTTACATTTTGGAAAATAGACTAACTACTTACTAAAACTGTCAAACGTATTATGGTATTTTAGCCATTATATATATAATTAATTTTTTTATTAAAGTAAAATATAATGTTCTCTTTGAAGAACATTTTTCTATAATAGTTCTTAGGGTTTCGTACCTTTTAAGGAAAAAAGGAACCCTTATGAGATCACTTTGTTATCCGTCAAATCGTCCGTGTATAGAGGAATCAAAATTAATAGGGTACTAGGGTAATAGGTTAACCTAGAATTATGAAATTTGGCAGCTAACATCTACAGGTAGTATTAGTTTCGAAAAACATCTGAAACCTATACATTTATGGTCAGATCCTAAGCCTTAAAAGGAGGGAGGGGGAGTTAAAAGTTTACCTTTAGTATCTTTCATGAAATAAGGTACTGAAACCTGTTTTGTTGAAACTTTGATACTTATTTACACGAGGCTATATAACTTTTACAAATGGATGTTTCTAAAATTCGTTTATATCATAAAATATTAAGGAGGCCAGTCGTGGCGCATTAGCACAGGCGTGGGACTATAAACAGGTCGTCAGTTCGATTCCGACCCGAGGAAATGAAA
Source organism: Heliconius nattereri (assembly GCA_013403645.1). Taxonomy (NCBI): domain Eukaryota; kingdom Metazoa; phylum Arthropoda; class Insecta; order Lepidoptera; family Nymphalidae; genus Heliconius; species Heliconius nattereri. The sequence continues at coordinate 73,363 of JAAIXI010000199.1, forward strand.
TATATTTTTTTTCATTTCTTCGCCCTGGTGTCAGGCTAGGCTCGAGTGTGGTATCACCAAGCAGCACGCAATGCCTCCAGAAATCAGAAAATATGGAACATAGTATCTTAACACTACGTTTCCTCTGCCTGCTCTACTGCTGTGTGTGCGATGCAGCATGAAGCTATATTATAAGCCGATGGAAACAAATTTATTATTTAATTTTTGCTAACCGGTTGCCTCTTAACATTTATTGAACATTTGCCAATAAGTGATCACTTCGTCCCATACGTACCTTTCCTATGCAATGCATTAACTTTTTCACAGAAAATTGTTATATATAATATATCCTAGACCAATAAAAGCTCTTGAAATTGTTATTTTCATTTTAGTACAACTGACCTTTTGACTAAAGCTTGTTTTTAAAAATTGTGATTGTACTTGAATTTTTTTTTTATAACATGATATTTTCTCTATTTCCAGTGAACTAAAGGAGAGTGTATTCACTAAGCTGGACTTGGTGGATTACTTCAGTTTGGCCGACAACTCTCTCACTGAGATGCCCCGGCACGTGCTGCGACACCTGCCACACATCAAGACCTTGGATCTGTGCAGGAATAAAATCACTAAACTGTCTGTAGAGGACTTTAAAGTAAGGATCATTTTTAAGTTATTTATTTAGTTAAAAAATCTATATAAGAAACACTGAAATTCTCTATGATCAAATATGAATATAGATAGTACAAGTAACGTAGGAATGGCTATGACACTCCGGCACCTACAGGATAGGCAGAGGGAACCTGAGAAGCTACTATTAATACACTCTGTTCCCATTAAGACACTTCCATTCTCCACTTTCGGAACTTAACGGCGCACTTTTTTTTTACCAGTGAATAATAGCGATGTAAAAATCAATACCTTTGCCTCTTGCAACTCACTCGTAATTATTAAGAAAACCTTTTAACAATACAACCTTCACTTGAGTAAACAATACAGGTGGATTGTTATTGTTTGAATTTTCCATCGTTGACTGAAGATATTTTAATGAAATTTAAATTAAACAAGGCTATCTATAAGCTTATTATACTTATTTTTTAGAACATTATAAATTATTAAGAAAAATTAAGTTCATTTTTAACTGTGCTTTTATATTTCACCCTGTGAATAGACATGTACCAAAATTATATATATATATATTATTCAAATTCAAAAATTGTAACGTTAACTTAAGTAAATTTGCATTATATTTTGTTAATTCTATTTATTGGTCCTTCAAAATTCACATAGTAATTACGTTGCAAATCTTTTTTTTTTTTGCGATAGGTATGTTCCACTATTGAATTTTTTTGTAATTTACAGCATAGATAGGTAATTAATATGTGCACAATATATATAATTTTGGTAGGTGGCAATTCACGGGGTGGAATATAAAAAAAAATAGTCCAAAAATAAACTTCAATATCTTTCACAATTTTAAATGTTCAAAAATTCCGATAAAAATATATAATCATCAGCTTGTAGATTGAATTGAATTGAATTCTTGATATATGGCGTTTCGAGCAAAGCTCGTAGATAGCTATGTTCAATTTAAATGTCATTCATGTCATGTCACAAGCACTGCAATGATTACTGAGAAAATAAACTTTTTCGTTAAGGTTTGTTACCCCCATAAGTCCCTTACCATTAAAAATGGTGTGCTATTTCACATAAAAAAGAATACAATCGTACTAAAAATGATTAATTAGAAAAATGGCGAAACATCATCTCTAATTTTAATGATGAATTTAAGAAAAGAAAACATTATTCTAAAAGACACTGCAGACTGTTTTGTCAATATAAACTTATTATTTTAGGGTAGAGCCCAAGTTGTTATAGTCATTTATATTTTTCTTTTCCTTCTTCTTTTCATTACAGGACATTCAAGAAATAGAGCACTTAGTGGTAGCTGACAACCAAATTTCTAAGATAGAGCAGCACGCCGTACCGAAAGCCTTAAAACATGTACATTTAGGAATTAATAAGCTAAATTCCTTAAACGGGGCTCTCCGCGATCTGGACGATTTGGAATGGATTTTTATAAATGCCAATCATCTAAAATCTATAGAAAACGAACTTCCAGTGGTAAGATGTCTATAGTAAATTAGCATATCGAAAAATAACAAAAAAAAAATAAACATATTTTACTTTTACGAATATTCTTTTATTTTTAGAAAGCGAAAAAGATTGTTCTAATACACGCTGCACATAATGAGTTGCAAAGTTTGCCGAAAGATCTTCGGCAAATGCCTTCTTTGGAGTCTTTGTATTTCTACGACAACAGCATAAAGTCGCTAGATGGCGCTCTACAAAAATCCAAGAGACTTATGAGGATTGGTCTTTCTTTCAATAAAATAGAAACTGTAAGTAATTTGCAACTTTCATAAATCAACAAAAATGTTTTCTGTTGTTTATCATTATAGGACTTTTTTTCAGCTTCATGCGGAAAACAGATCCCGCATATCATAGTAGGCAGCAGAAAGCTAATGTTAAGATGCTTTTCGAGGCATTGTGTGTTGAGTGGCGGAACTGAACGCCGTGCTTTGTCCTGTTGCCAGAACGAATAAATGAAAATATTAATAAGTAATAACTCATATCCCCAAATGGAAAACGAACCCCCAACCGCCAAGTTCACAGTCCTGCTTGTGTCCCTGGTCCAAATTATAGAAATATAATATTTTTTTATTGAGAGGTTAAAGTAACCCAAATTCAAATATTTCAGTTGGCCGAAGATGAATTTGCCGAAGCAGATATTTTAGCAGACTTGGACATCGCATACAATCAGCTACGATCCTTAAACGGCTCCTTGAGAAGTCTTAAGTCATTGCGTTACTTAAATTTGACTCACAATTGTTTAACTGAATTCTCTTTACAAGAAATAAAGGGACTCAAAAGATTATCTGTTATAGATCTATCTCACAACAAAATAAGCCAGATAACAGGGAATATTGAGGTATATGTTATTTTATATCTTTTTTTGTTCAGGTTCAGCAAATCAAGGTAGACAGAGGAAAATATCCTAACTGGATACGATTAGGATGTTAAGACATTTCGTTCCCCACTTTCCGCCGACTTTTCGAAGCATTACATGTTGAGTGGCTTTGTGGGCTTCGCCTTGGTACCAGAGAGAAGAAATGAAAATAATAAATTCATTCCCCCGAGTGGGAATCGTACTCACCATCGTCGTGTTTTCAGTTACACGCTTGTGGTCAGGTCACAACGGTCCCAAGGTATGTTTTGTTAAATTAATAACAAAATAGTTATTTAGGGCTGAAATGTAATATTTCAGAATGTAATATTAATATTTCAGAACTTAGTTGACGTGGAAACACGAGTATTAGAGATGCGCCTGGATCACAATCACATTATGAGTTTAGGAGCGGCATTGATAGGTGTTCATGGTCTCCTGCGGCTCAATTTGAGCCACAATCAAATACAACAAATTTTGCCAGAAGACCTTATAGGATTAGAAGACCTAAGACTTCTGGACGTCTCGCACAACCACATCACATCTTTGGAAGAAACATCGAAGGTTTGTTAACAATATTGGGTAACTACTTTGAAAATTGTGCTCGCGAGCTTTTGCGAATTTTGCTAAAATCTTTGTGAATACATTCTAAAGTGTTGACTAACTAAAATATATATTTTAAAGAAATTTTGTTTATTGCAGACGTTTTTGCCGTCTCTAGAAGACCTTATCGCCCACCATAACAATATTACTTTGCTGGACAAAGATTTCCATGGATTACCATCATTATGTCTCGCGGACTTGTCATATAATAAAATTCAATCAATGAATTACGAAGTTGTTTCGAAATCGAGATGTACAATTAACGGCGTCCCCAGCATTTTGAAGATTAATCTTCAAGGTTGGTGAACTCCGTCATTGCTGTTAGCTAATTGATCTTTTTTTCATATACTCGTACTAAAACATGACTTATTCATAAGGAACATATTGCATGGTGTGCTATTACTGCAGCGTTACTGCGAACGTGGAATTATATTCAGAGAATTTGCAAATGCGATTTTTATATTTTATACCTTATATGAGGATTTCAGGACACATTTTATTATGTAACAATTTATAAAATACGTTATTTATATAAATATAAATTATCTATTTTGTCTTTTCGAGTTCTTTTGTATAATTATTTTTACAGTGAAAGATTTTCCTTGTCCCTATATGATCTCATTTCTAGTATTTCTTTACAGATAATCCGGTATTATGCGACGAAAGGTTATATGAACTGTTGGCGATAATAGAGAGTCTGAACGCGCGAGTGACTGGCTCCTCGACTTGCGTGGCTCCACAGACCGCCGCGCCTATTCTAATAAGGGCGCTGAATGATATTGTACCTGACAGCCCCGTGATCGTCGTCACTCACATGAGTACGGGCGTAAGAGTGCTGGAAGGGAGGGAGATTCAGCCCTCACATCTCGCATACCAGCGCGTCGGTGCTTTGATCGGGCACGTCCTGCCCGAGCACGAGGGTGGCCTGCCCGTGCTGGTGGAGCCCCCTGTCACGTTGCCGCCGGCCAGCAGCAACGTAGTGGTGAAGTGGCCGGACACTCGGAGAGAGAAGTCTCACCCTCTAGCCGACCACCTCCGCCTACGTGACCTCAATTCATCGCCGCAATGAATGCGCCCAGCACAGCGCACACCGAGGCTATCGAAAAGAGTGCTTCGCCTTAGATAATAGCTGCCTGATTTACCGGGACAGTTTCTCATTCGGTTGGATGCACGGAATAATCTCATTTTAAACCTTCGCACTGTATATAGGAGTAAATTTCCGTAGTGTTCGTTCTCTTCATGTTATTTGATATTTTAAACGACGAGCGATGCACGTACTGCACCTAACCACGTAAGCCAAGAATAGATCTAGAATGTGTTGATATAATTGGTCTTATCTATGACAGTTTGAGTGATTGTGTATTGGGCGTAGTTTTCAACTATTCGGTTATTATTTATGCCTTGGCTTAAAACGAAATTGGTTTAAAGTAAATTGGCGTTCCGATGTCTTTTTTAGTATTTAGGAAAGTGTTGCACTCTTGGACTATTACTAATAACAAAATAAATGTATAAACTATGAATTGTACCTAAAATAATTTATGTAACTTTATATTATTATTAATTTTAGTTATATTAGATGTTAGAGTAATTTATATTGGCGATTAACATAAATAAGGAAACAAATATTTACCTGATTGTAATTAATACTTACTTTGCTGCTGGCAATACTAATAAAGTGAGAACTGTTAACATGATTATTAATTTTAGAAATGATTACTTTTTAACAAATGCGCTTTAATCTTTCTTTTTTTATTGTATACATATACCTTTCTAACGTAGTTTCCCATGTTGTTTGAAATAAATAATATATTTTAAAATTTGTCATTATTTTTACGTGACCCAACTGTGCTGTTGTTTACAATAAAATGGATAACACTTGGTCTGATTATAACTATAATTCAATCCTTAATCAAAATCATTTGGGTACGTATATCGGATAGTGGATTTGTTTCTGTATACAAATAACTTGAAAAATTCAAATAAAAAATTGAGTTTATTTAATTTTTTTATGTGATTCTACTACCACATAGTCACAAATTTTCTGTAAAAGCTTTCTAAATTTTAATATTTTTTGGTAAAAAAAGTAACATATCGATATTACATAAACATAATTGATTGAACAAAAGGTGATTCGTCTTTAATTATAGTTATATTCAATTTATTGAACTTATTAAATGTAATCAACATTACTAAAGTAATTAATTCATGACTATCAGGTGTGGAATATCTACAGGTCTTTCTCATATGCAATCCTGCAAATTCATAAGAGAGATCACAAGACAAATGGGCGTGGAAAACCTAATAGGCTTGGCATAGTTGTGACAATCTAGGTTTTAAAGTAGAGAAATGCACTGGGGAGGGTAAAAGGGGTGGTCCTTACGGTTGCGCAATATTACAAGAAGCTGTTGCGGATTAAAAAAAAAAGGATTGTCTATGAATATTATTTTGACAGTTGAAATTAAATAATTGTAGTGGAATTTGAAATATATTTACAAATTGTATTTTATATTTTATACATAAAACTCTGATATTATGATCTAAATCAACATAATAATATGTAACATATTATTAAGTTTTAGAATATATTAAACGATGTCTTTATTTGTTTTAATATGACTATTTATTGTACCGAATTATAAATTATTATCTTTTAAAATTTTTATATATCATGAACTAATATAAATTACTGCTATGCTATGCTATGTATGAATTATGAAACAATTACACACATTTAAAATCGAATTATTAAATATTTTGACTTTGTACGTATTGCGATTTTTATTTACAGTTTGTACTAATTATATTGAAAAAAAAATACAATTTTAGGTAATTTTGTTATTTTCATAACGATAGAATACAAAATTCTCCATAAAACAAAAAGATAAAAAAACCTATTTTTGTTAAATAATTGTTAGTTTATCTTTTATTAGTAACTTACATTAAATATAAAATAAAATGAACATAATATTAATAAAAATACTTAAAAAGATTTAGACTTAGAAAGAAGAGAAGACTTAAATACATTAAAAACTGAATATTGCATTTTAATAAATAAAGCTAATATATAACAATATAATTTGTAATAATATGAATATGAAAATTGATGTGGTTTTTCATTTTTAATCTGTTGGCTTAAATCACTAGAATCCATGTCGGTTTTTCACATAGAAATGACGACTATTGTCGATGCACTGTGCGACTGCGAAACAATATTCCTTCAAAGCGGGCCAGTGCAGGTAGAAAATTTTGCCATTGTAACGCGAGATCTCCTCCCTTTTCGACTTCAAAATAAACAGGACATAGTGAAACGGTGATAGTGCAAACACACACAAATTGTTTATATTATGCGATTTTTAATATAACTTAGAAGATTCCATTGAACTACCACTTCACGATGACGACCCAACATGAAATGCTTTGTGTCTACGACAGTACACCAGACTCACTTCTGAACCTGTGCATGGACTATATTGTGGCTAACTTAAACATTATTTCTAAACTGGACACAACGAGCCGGAGGCGTAAATTAAATGACGATATTATATTACCAGTTGAGATCTGCGAAAAATTTCTACAAGCCTATCAAAAAAAGAACCTTGTCAATGATAACATCGGAAACTTGTTTCGTGATCGCTCCCGAACTCGCCTTCAGGCTGTCAGACTGCGTAACTCGCGCATTACGGATGTAGGTCTTAGATTCTTCATGGAACATAAACCCCGCGAAGTGGAACTTGTACAATGTGAGCATCTTTCACAAGCATCAATTGATATCATAAATAACAACAGTAACAACCTTATTTCATTAAAATTTGGGCCGCTGACGAACGTGTTCCCTAAAGAACATCGGGACTACCGTTTCCGTCAGCGCCGATACATAGTTGATGCTCCGAAGTTACGACGACTGAGTATACATTGCCAAGGAATTATGTGTATATTTCCTCCTTTGTTTTTGAAACCACTCCAGTTACATCAGCTAACACATTTGGACCTGTCCGAACTTCACGCAAACACAACTTGGCCACTAAACAAGTTGAAAAACCTAAAATCATTGATACTCTACAGTGTTTTGTGGTCAAAAGAGACAATTGATTGTATTTCAACTTTACATACTTTGCGACACCTTGATATCTCCCAATCAAATGAAAGACAAGGAAAATATTCAAATCCCAATGAGGCTCTAGCGAAACTTGTAATAAATTTGCCTTTACTAGAATCACTTGACATATCTGGCACAAACCTGGCAGGGACAGGTTCGGCAGTGCCTGCATTAACTAGTGGGCCCTCCGATGGAACTGAGGTACATGCCAGATGTGATATACCAGGCTTGGTAAGCCGTGTCAACAGACCACTCGAGTTCCTTGGCCTATATAGTACTCACCATGGAGCTTGCACCCGACATGATATTCCTGCAAAAGTTGTAAGTATACATGTTTTATTAACCGTTTTTAAACTTCACACTATTCTGCATATAACAACTTAGGCAGAGTGAACCCAATTTTAATACACTCCATTAGATTTAAGTGGTAATTCAATGCCGCATTTTGTCTTGTTACCAGAGAGGGGAAATTAAAATAAATCATTTCTGGGAGTAGATATTGAATCCATCAACATTAAGTATACAATTAGAAAGTGAAACCACATTGGCTTCATATAAGACATATACATATTATGATACAAAATAAAAATATAATAGTCAAGGATATTTCTAAAGGGATACAAGTATTTAAACTTTATTTATACTATAAATAGATAACTGGGGATGCAAATGAAGAGCAAATTCTGACTGCTGGTGTGGCATACATGAAACGTCCTGCAATGCTCACTCGGGTCCTGAATGACCTGTATTATATGTTCCGTAGCACTGAAAGATATAGGTCATATATAGGCCGAGCTCTCAGAATTGTTTTGGATGCAATGGAACAACATGTATCTGAAAAAAATATTCAAATATCTGGCAGGTAGGCTTTAAAAATATATTATACTAGTGGATTTGGGCAACTTCGCCTGCTTGAACTATACAAACATTTATTTAATATATTTATAAAAATATATTCAGTTTAGAGGGTGAATCCTAATAAACCATCAAACATGTGTCCAATTAAATGTTTTTAAGGGTCTAAATTTCAAATATTATAGAAATCAGTGCCAATTATATTTTTTTTCCATACAAACTTTCTACCCCTATTTCATCCCTTCTGGAGAAGTATATTGCAAATTGTCGTCTTAGTAAGCACATATTTCCTATAAAAAATGCCCATGCAAAATTTTACACTCCTAGCACTTGTAGTAATGAAGTTTCATACAAACTATTAACCCCAAAATCAACCCCTTTGAACTCGAATATTGCAAATTCCCGTCTTAGCGGACACCTACATCCTATAAATAAGTCTTTTGCAAAATTTCTGATTCCTAGCACGTGTAGTTTCTGGGATTTCATGATGAGTGAGTGACCTTTCGATTTAATATATATAGACTCGTTTGTTGCACTTCAAACATGTAAGAAATATATAGTATACTAGCGGCCCCCCCGTGGCTTCGCCCGCTTGAACTACATGATTATTTATTTACTAAACAGAATTGACTGACAGTCAAATGTGTTGATGTCAATGAATAATTTACTTTACTCGTTCAGAAACAGCCTTAAATGTTAAATTGATTTGGGTAAGGATTTATAATATTCTTTGTAAAATAATTGTAATTATTGCATAAAAGAGCAAGATTACAAAAAATACCCAAATGAAACGGGCACTACTTTGAAAGCCTTAAGAGTACTTTCAGAGTGTTAGCGTGACAATCATACAGACAGACAGACAAGAAATTAAAAAAATATATTTTTGCTTTATAATATTCTTTTCAAGTGTTTCCATTTCAGTCAAAAATACTAAATGTACAGACAAAATATTTTTATGGTGGGTTTTTTTAAAAATAAGCTCTTCCAGCCACCAATGGAGGTTTATAAGTGCAAATCCTGCTTTTTTGAGAGTACAGTGCAATTATAAATAAAAATATAATACAAAATTGTCATATCACATAAGTAAAAATATACATTTTATACATAATCATTATAAGTAAAATACATATATGTATATTCTATATAATATTCTAAAATTCAATTCCATACTTCTTACTATTTACTTACTTTTATTTTTTTCTTAGGTTCACTCTTTAACCTATATGTAGCAATTAACAAGGCAGCGTGAAAAAATTGAACGTCGCGTTTCTCTTATCGAAGCTAGGTAGAATAAGAAAATAATTCTTTCGCTGAGCGAGAATCGTACCCGCAACTGTCGTTTATAGACTGGCGTTGTGCATCTGCACTTCGACGGTCCCCACAAAGTTTAAATTGTTTTTTTGTTAACATGATACTTTTTTCAACACAACACGCAATGCCTCCAGAATTCGGCAGAAGTGATGAACGGAGTGTCTTAACACTAGGTTCCCTCTGCCTACCCTGCTGTGTGCGGGATACAGCGTGAAGCTGATTAATATTATGATTTATTTTACGATACTTTTTTTACAGTGCCACATTATTCTATATAGTAAAAAACAAAGAAAATCCGCATATTGGTATCACGTTGAAGCGTAGAATTATCACTGCATTACTCGACGGGATGGAGGCCCACCTCGGTGACGATACCATGATGAGAAACTGCTGCCTCACAATGTGCCAGTTCAAAATACCCTCGGATGTCGTAAGTATTTAGATTTTTGTAGCTTTTTTATATGTAACATCTTAGTCGTTACAATGGATTTTTAAAGTTGAAAGGTTAGTCATTTTAATATTTTTTATGGCTTTATGTTCTAAATTTACAAATTATGTTGTAACAGCAAAAAGAAAGTTATAAGTATTTTTTTATTTAGTTTGGTTTTAATGTAATACTATGTGTTGCCCTATTCAAAGAACATCACTATTACAATTATTCTCTGATGTGTATTTTAATACTGTTGTACATTTATTGGTTTATATAAATTAAACTTTAATATAATAATATTTAAGTTAATAGTGTAATGTTTTTGTGAAAAAAGAAGAGACAATATAAGATTAATTAAAAAAACTTATTTATACATCTTAATTTCTTTTTCTTTCTTTCTTAATTATTGAAATTAACTGTATGCCTTGCATTAATTACATTTCAACTTTTATTAAAAAAAATATCTGGAATAAAGGATAAATAAATATTTTTTTGCATCTACATATTAAATTAATTGTAAAAGAAATATGAATAGAATTATGAAAACATTTATTTGTTACATTTATATGGTGATCCCAACAATATTTAGAAATCATACAAAAACACAATATTTATTCAATATTTTCAGTTGTTCGAATACGAGCGGGTCGTTCAGATCCTCTTGACCAGTGTGGCTGATGTGAACCAAGAGGACTTCGTGCAGCGCATCGCCATCTATTTGCTGAACTCCCTGGCGTGCCAGGTGGACGGCAAGCAAAAGATATTCCTAGGCAACAATGGTGCTATTGGGGTAAGTATTTATTTTTTTAGTAATTTTAAGTCTTTTTGTCTTGAAAGTGGATAAAGGATACATTTAAAAATCATTCGGATTTCTTATGTTAATGTGCGACTATAAATGCGACAAGTTGTGAGTTTTATTCTCACTTGAGGATATGCAATATTTAATATTTTAATTTCGTTGAGTTCCGCTACTAAACACGGAATGCCTCCAGGATTCAGCGGAAACTGGGGAACGGAAGTGTCTTAACATTAAGTTCCCATGTTCGCACTGCCTACACTTGCTATGTTAACTAAAAAAAATTTAATGCTGACTTCCTTATCACTATGGTGGAACTTAACGTTGCAATTTGTGTAACTCAATTTAGGTAAATGATAAAATTCATAAAATTACTTCAAGTGGAGTCAAACCTATAAACATTGCGTGCTAGGTCTCTTTCCAATTATAACGGCGTCGTTATTTTTCTAATAATGAAATGACATTTACATGCCGTAACCGCCATATTGATATTTTTTTATTGTAATTATGTTGTAAAAGACACTAATTATGTTGTAATAAGACACTAAGGATAGCCATATTGTAAATAATTTATATAAAAACCGACGTATAGGTGTATTTATTATGTAGTATTCGATATACGATACGGCAAGGATGTCGTTTGATGGCAGCGAATTGAATGAATATAAAAAAAGAGCAATGCGAAGACGGCGTATATGTATATAGACTAGTGATGGCCGTTATTACTAATTTTGTTTTATTTTCTCTGTGTATGATTTATGTGTGTTTGAAGTAAAATTTAAACTGTAAACAACGGGTGTGGCTTCGATTTCCACTCGGAGAAATGAATTATTTATTAATATTTTCATTTCTTCGCTCTGGAACGAGGCAAAGGGCGGCACTTAGTCCCATGAAAATTCGGCGGGAAGTGGGGAACGGAGTGTCTTAACACTAGGCTAGGCATTTTCTGCCTACCATGCTATATGCGAGATACAGCTTGTGCCTGCGATCTGCGATCCTAGAACTAGTTCTCGAGACATTGTGATCAAACACGTCAACCAACTGGTTTGGGTATTATTATTGACATTTATTATTCGATACTGAACTATGCCTATTTGAACTAATCATAATATGCTTTATTTTAGTTGCCAGCGAATGTATGTATATATTTTTTGGTAGAAACAATGTAAATTTTCAATTTTATGTTGCAATAGCGATATTTTATTATTTTATGCTGCATCTCGACTCGTAGGCAGACACTCCCATTCCTCACGGATTGGCCAGTTTTTGAGACAGTGAACGAGACACGGACTAGCGGAGCTCAAACCCGTTTGTCTTTTTATTAAATCGAGGAAATGAGAATAATTATAGAACCAACAACCATTGCGTTCACAGTCAGGCACTGTGCACATTATCTTATTGATCCAGGAAAGGTGACATAGCTTATAAAATCCTGATATAACGTGGCAGAGATTTAATATTTATCTCTGGACCGGGGACTGGAGCGTTATACGCTTGCTATTTTTTATTATATTTTGTGATTTAGTGACAGTCTTGCCAGTCAGTGCCTGTGAATGCTGGATGTGGGTTCGATCCCCCCTCGAGGAAATGAAATACATATTTAAAATTATATTTTCGTTTCTTCGCTCACTCTTCACGCAAAATGCCTCCAGAATTCGGCGGAAAATGGAAATTTGAGTGTCCTTAACACTAGTTTCCCTCATCCTACCCTGATGTGTGCTGGCTTAAAAGATTTAGTAACTGACTTTAAATATTCAATTAAAAGGAATAATATTATAATAACTGAAGAGTAAACAAAACCATCGGTTTGGGTTCATTTCTCAATCGGAAATATGTTTTAGATGCTCCCTCTGTCTCATACGTTTCAGGTCGGAACTAGTGTCCGCTTACTCAGTGTCTCTATTTAGGCGAACAAAATTGTGTTTTTATTGATTCATTACTTCCAATGAGATTTGCTGCTTGTTTTTTAATATTTTCGATGTTGTTAAAATATATTAAGTAAGAAAATCTTTCATAAAAATATGCTATTGTTGTTTAATTAAGTCTACTCCGTTTGTACTTCGTTTGAAAATATGAAAAATATTGAGAATCTTAATATTAAGAATTATATAGGTATATTGGTAGAAATCGGATCGGAAGCGGTTAGCATTTTTTTAAAAACGATAATAACACATACGGTCTATATGTTTCTAAATTATTCGGTAAGAGATTCTACGTGATTGCAATAAGTGGTATGTATCACCCTCTAACAATACTTCACACGATGTTCCTTCCAATAAGGGCCGTTGCCTACAAACAACTCCATTGCTTTTATAGTCTTTCACCTGGATCTACCCTCTTTTACATTAGTTTGCTAACAATATGTGTATCTTCTAAACACGGTAATATATTAAATTAATAATGCACTATACATACACGTAACTCGAGGGTTATCAGGGCAGGGCAGTCAAGCAAAGTTATTAGACCAACAATTTGTCAACAACAACTAGTAGTCAGATGGGAGGCAGCGTCACCAACTTGAAACTGAATTTTGACCTAGCTTCCATATTAGGTTAAATTGTTATCTTAATAATAAACGCTGTTAACTGTTAACGCGAAGGTGCTTAATTCGGTTTCTTCTCAGGGAATGAAATATTTAATATTTACATTTCGTTTCTCTGGTAGGGTAACAAGCCGCTTTGTGTATTGCCACTCAATACGGAATGCCTCCAGAACTCGGCGGAAAGTGGACAGCGGAAGTATTAATGGGACTGGAGTGCCCTAACATTAGACTCTCAGATTCCCTCTATCAACAGACTATGTGCTGGATTTTTAACAATATTTTAAAATGTTACCAACCCATATCTTGCATAAATAATATTATGAAACTATTACATAAGTATTTTATGAAGTAGCTTATTGTCGGCACCTTACACAACATTTAAAAATATAAGCATAGTTAAATCTAATTTCTTCACTATTTGTAATTAAATTCTTCCTGAAACATGACTTAAATCACGTTGGAATTCTCTAATCTAGATATTTTATTGTTTTATTTAAGTGGTTTTTATTTGGCAATATATAAACTATTTAAAAGTCCGTCAAGGCCTTCGTGGCTAAGTGGGGCAGAGTCTGACTGTAAATACGACGGTTGTGGGCTCGATCTCTGTTCGGGGAATAATTTTATAGTTAATTTATTTTCATTGTTCGCTCTGGTTGACTTTAATGAAGGTTGAATTTAATGAAAATTAGACGAAAAGTGGATAACGGAGAGTCTTAACCTCCTATACCCTACCTTGCTAAAAGCGGTTAAAATGCTTTTAAGAGTTCAAAAAAGAAAATGAAATAAAATCACTACTTCATTTTTTTTAGACTCTTACTGGGCATAAATTGCCCCTAAAAACCTAGGAATTAGGAAATAGGAAAATATTTTCATACCTTGGAAATTAAAAAATGTATGGAAGAAACTTGCATAGACAAGAATATTCTTCATAGCTATCGGACAACGCCGACATTGTATAATAAATATTAATAGCGTTATAAACCTAATAGATATTTTTTATTTACACAAATGCAAGCATTGAAGAATTATCTGATGATAGTGGATTTTAATATTCAATATATTATAATTATGTTACATTCTTTTCCCGTACATAGTAGGCAGAGGGAACCTACGAACCTTTTCTTTTCAGACACTTCCGTTTCCCTCTTTCCGCTGAATCCTTGATGCATTATGTGTTGAGTAGCGGAACGTAACACCCCGCTTTGCCATTGCCTCGTTACCAGAGCGAGAAAATGTTAATATTATATATTTCATTCCGAAAGGGCATCGAACAGTCGCACTTACAGTAACATCCTTGTACCTATACACTAATATATTTTACACTAGCAGCAAAATTTAAGATTAATAAACTCAAACTGTGATTTAGTAATCTTCTGTAAGATTAGAATGATAAAACATTAATTTTATGAGGTTACAGCTTTGGATGTTGAATCTCTTTTTTCTTTGCCTTCAAAGACAATATGTAAATATACTATTATTAGTCAAAATGTATACTTAGTACCATGTACACTTGTTACAGAAAATGCTCAACTTGATCTCAGATCGTCTGGACCGTAACCTCTGCGATGATGTGCTCGAGGTCTCCTGGTCCACCATGTGGAACGTGACTGATGAGACGCCGCAAAACTGCCAACGCTTCTTGGATAACCGCGGGATGGAGCTCTTTTTGGCTTGCCTTAATGTAATTATTGGTCCTTTTTTTCTATGGAAAAGAGAAGCAAAGTCGCGTAGAAGTTACGTGACCACCACAGAGGTCCGATGCCGGGGGGAAGGGGGGGGGGAGTGAATTTGGCAAATTAATTGACAGAAAGAAGACATACGCAGTGTTCTTATTTCAAATAACATCACGGTGTGTAGCCATCCCGGTAGGCAGAAGGAATCTAGTCTTAAAACAAACAAATTGGCAATATAATATACTTACTTAGCTGCTGTATCTCTAGAGGAGTAGCCAGAGAGAACGGAGCGCGAAACGCTTCAACTGTCATCAACCTTTTCATACATGCATACCGGGGATTCGTCATGCTTTTTACAGGACCTTCCCCCAGTAACATCGGTACTGTGTTTTCAAAAGTCAACCGAAATCTTCCCCTACCTCTTGCCACGCACTTTTCCTTCATAAATCTTTTTACCATTCTTTCATTTGCTTTGCCCATTGGCAAAATTTGGGGGTAAAAGAAAAATGCGATGCCTTATTAAAATTATGCCTTAAAGAATAGGTGTAAATTAAAATCATAACTTTTATCGTAAATATATCGTAAACATATGTATAGTTCTTATATTTTTTTAAGTATATATATACCAATTTTACAAAGCTGTACTGTACCTATGTGATAAACCAAACCAATAAATAAATAAATTGCTAGCTGGTTCAACTCTGGCATGGTAAATTTTTGATATGTAAATGTTGGATTTATTTTCTCTAAGATAAAATTTCCAACCATATAAAAAATACCGTCATAGCGCAGTGGCATAGATCGTAAACACAACGATTGTGGGTTCGCTTTCCACTCGAGGGAATAACTAATTTATCATTTTCATTTTCTCGCCCTAGTAACAAGACAAAGTGCAACTTTTTCCGCCACTCATCACACCATGTCTCCAATATTTGGCGAAAACGAGAACAAAATCTTAACAATGGGTGCCTGCTGCTTCCGCTCCTCTATATACGGAATACAGCGTGGAAGTAAAAAAAAATAACTAAGAAATACTCAAAATGTCACCAGAAATTCCCCGAAAAAGAAGAATTGCTGCGCAACATGATGGGCCTCCTCGGCAACGTGGCAGAGGTGGCTGCACTCCGTCCGAAGTTAATGGACCAGTTGTTCCTCACCGTGTTCTACGACCTACTTGATTCAACTAGTGATGGAATTGAAGTATGTATTGTTTTCATCTAGCTTTTGTTAGCCTCTAATCTTTTATCTATTAATAAATATATAAGAAAATCTCGTAACGTTATTATAAGAACTTTTCGTTAAAATTTTCGAATTGGCCTTAAATTTTTGGCCCAGTTCATTCTCTCTGTTTTCTACGACCTATTTGCTGCAAACCTATTTGCTGATATATATTGTATTTATCAAGCACATTACAAGTAACCCGGACGGTACGGTTAAAAATTGGTCGGCAAAACCGTCGAAGTGGCCCAAATGAATCTCAGTTTAAGATTGATTGGGCCTACTGGTAGTACCTAACTGTGAGATTAAAGTACGCGTATATGTTGTATTTATCGATTTTTTATTAACAGGCACTTGTATTTCTTTTGCAATCGATCAGCTATTTCGGCTTTCATGAACGTGTATTTTAAACCGATTATTTAACAGCAACGGCATAATTGAAAATATATTTTATAAAACTAGATAGCTAGCCATTGACAAAGCTTCGTAATAAATATATGTAAAAAAAATTTTTTTTTTGTCGAAGTGGAAACTTTTGCCTTGAAGCGATCCACAGTGGGACGCTCCCATACAAGAGCATCTAATAAATGATCGTATCGAAATTAGTAATTTCAAAGTTCTCTTGATTGTTCAGTATAATAGATCTAATATAATAGACTTATACTCGTATCTAAATAAGATTTTTATTTTTGATTGCAGCTTAAGAAAGTTTAAGGTATCTAAAATAGCCTTTCCTTATTATAAAGCTCATTATCTAATGAAATATAATTAGATTATGATAAAAATTGTCTTATTATAATGTTTTATATAGTACTTTTTTTGCTGTCAAAAAAAATATTTTATAGTATACTATAACTGTGTAACAAAGCAAAAAAAAAAAATTATTTTAAATAATAATATGTCAAATAATTATTTTTTTTTAAAGATAGCGTTTCTTGTGGTCATCCTAATCACAAAAAAAATAACGATATCTTTTCTCTAAGTATATTGGTGAATTGATACAGTGATAGCTGCAATACTGCCTTTAAGATAACATATAAAATCTGATATAAGAATCAACTCCAACACTCTTAATTATTAATGGCAGAGTGACACAAACCAAGCATGAGCTATAAAACACCAGCTAGTGCTTCCTGCAGCGTGGTTGAAGGCAATACTAAGGCAGACAATTGACCACAAAAGTAAAGGCAAGGGGGTCAACGAAAGCTTTCAAATATAGGCAATAACAACCGAGGCTAAAAAAAGAGAAACGAAATAAATAAAGCTTTAAAAATATAGGTATAGGATTCAACAAGACATACGAGTACATAAAAGATGATTTTCTTCTGCTTTACGCTGTATCCTGTATATAGCACACAACTTCCCGTTCCCGTTTTCTCTCTCCGCTGATCGTGACATTGCTTGTTAAATGGCGGAACTGAATGCCGCAATTTTGCCTTGTTAGGAGAGCAAAAATATGACAATATTCAATATTTATTTTTTCGAGTGGGAATCGAACCCGCAACCGTCGCGTCTACAGTCATACGCTTGTACTGACCACTTCGCCACGACGGCGTTAAATATAATTTGATTATAATAAACTTAATTTTAAAACGTACATAAATAAATAAATCTATCAAATTTTCTGTTAAAAAGACGGTCCTAAATAACTTTCAGGTGAGCTACAACGCGGCGGGCGTCCTAGCACACATGGCCTCAGACGGACCTCAAGCCTGGACCGTCGAGGAACCAGCCAGAGACGCAGTGTTGTCTCGTATAGCCTCAGCCGTGGAGAGGTGGGATCTCTCCGCCGATAGGAATATAAACTATCGGTCCTTCCGGCCTATACTAACCTTGCTGAAGGCTCGTCATACACCAGAGTGCCAACATTGGGCGGTGTGGGCCCTCGCCAATTTAACGACGGTTTATCGTGAGTTGTTTTTTTTTTTTTTTGGAAATGTTACATATTGAATGGTGGCTGAAAGTAACACCGCGCTTTGTACTATTAAAGTGGAGAAATGGAAAGTTATTTTTAAATATTCTATTTGGATGTGACATACTAGTTACGCTGCGTAATTTCCAATGCAAAATTGTAATAACAATTTTGGCGTTAATCCAACATATTATACGGATTACATAAATAATGGTGCCATCGTATGTAAAGCTGTACTTCACTATACATGCGATGATATTGGATTAAATTCGTACTCGGTTAAGAGAATTGTTGTCATTTAAATGTTCTGATGATGCGCGGCGTTCAGTTCAGACTCTTAAATACGCAATGTCTCCAAAATTGGGTGGTGCGTGAGGAACGGCGTAGAACGATCGACAAGTCGTGGCCGCGTAAGTTTCCTCGGACTACCCTGCTATGCGAGGTGCTACGCGAAACCAAATAAAAAAATGTATTTACAGTTAAATCTTTCTTTTTAAAACTATAGCCTATAATTGATTAACCTGGACATTAACATTTATTTAATATGTTACAGCCGACAAATACTGCAGCTTGTTAGAAAGCGAGGGTGGTCTGATACTCGTCCAGCAGTTACTTGTATACTCCGGCCCCTACATTATGATTAAGGTTCTGGCGTGGACCGTCATAAACAACTGTATGTCACAGACCCTCCGCGACCTTTCTTCGCCGCCGCTCTCTCCGGACAATTAACTAATGGAGTACTTTGAGGAGATAGATCCTCATGTGCGGGAATAGCGATTGCTTGGCCAAGGATGCTGCGTCTGTTGGTTGTCGTGTCTAGGTGTGGCCTTTTTAGGCTTCTTTACCCTGATATTCTCGTACCCGTAAACAGAAACTGATAGGACAGTGTGTTTTTTGGTGTTTTGTGTAGTGATTAATAATTGATGGAACATTACTAATGGTGTACTTTGAGGATATGGATCCTCGTGTACGGAAGAAGCGATTGCTTGGCCAAGTATGTTATGCCTACGGGTTATTTAGGCTTCTATACCTGTTTTTGTGGTGTGATGGTGATAGTGTGTATGATGTTCAAACATTAGGGTCTTTTAACATGAATATTACGTACCCGCAAATAAAAACTGATAGGACAGTATGTTTTATATGATAGTGATATAGTGTTGTAACTGTTGTTGGCTTGGTGTGAAATGGATTTTGGAAAGTGGCTCTAAGGACTAATAATATACTGTTGTACGGGAGTAGCCACTTTGTGTTCCTATCTATGGTGTAACTATCTTTTTTAGACCTGTTTTTTTAATAGTGTTTAATAATCGAAAATGTGCACAGATGCAGCTACTTTAACCTTTAATCAGGTAAACGCCGAAACAGTCAAGAAATAATTTATCAAAAGAATTGACCCCTTGAAATCAGCTACTGTAATAATAGTTAATTATTTATATCATTAATTATGTTATCTAATTAGTCTAGTGGCAAAAAAATCATAACATAATTAATTTGGTTTGGTGGTCTGTTTATTAGGGTTAAAGTATGTTTTTGTGTTAATAGAAAAATATGCAGAAAGAGCCTTTACTGTTTTTTGTGATTTATAGAGGATAAACGAAACAAAAAATACATGGTTTGAAATCATGATATGTTTATTAATAATTAACATGTAAGTATATTAATAAAATGGGTAATATTTATTATCTAATTAAGTAATTGTTGAATATTTATATGATTGATATCTATTTATTCATACTTATTTAGTAAAATACGTCATCTCGATCACAGATTAAAAAGGGATAAGTGGAATGGTCTCTCAGTTTATATTTTGATTAAAATCTATTTTAAGACATACCTAAAGTATAATAGGTGTATATTAAAGAAATAAATTGCATATTTCTGTGTACATATACGGCTAGGTGGTTTTTGAGATTTGTAGAATACTTAATATAATATGAACTTCATAAGATTAAACTTTTTTACATCTGTAATGCTTAAAAGTTTAATCTTTTTGTACTATTACGCGAGGTGAATGATTTTGTTGGACAAGTAATGGTCTGATATTTAAGAAATATATGAAGTATACAATGCTTCTATTGTACATATTACATTGTACTTTATTATATAAGAAGAATCCTATGTCAAAGTTTCAAATAATTTCGATTATGGATATCATTATATTGAGATTTTCTTAAAATTTATCTTAAAATTTTTAAAGAATTATCTCTTATTTAGTCTTCACTCATATCCATAATTATACAAATTTTTTATATCAGATTCGATTACAGAAAGGGATAGTTTTTTATTTCGGTATGGTTACAGACTCTGACATCCCTGGTTAATTAAATGTCCATATGATTTTACAATTAAGAGATTATTTCGGCATTGAAAAAAACTATTGGCCTATTTGCAGAAGTGTTTAATTTTTATTATATTATTAAATCGTGTAAATGGAATGATTCTGATAGCTTATAAACTATAAAATTAACTTACATTATTAATACTAATAGGAAATTAAATATTTTTCTGAAAATATTTTAGACATCTATATATATATATATATATATATATATATATAATNACTTGACAATTTATTGACTACACATTCTATCTTGAAATCTTAACAGTAAATATTAGAGCCAAATTATATATATATATAATTGTATTACTATTAATGTCTGTATTTTATAATACAGACATTAATAGTAATATTGACGACGTTTTGGAACACTTTAATGTCTATAAGTATCCATTTACCGAAAGCTTACTTTGTATAAGATTTTAATATATGAAATTATAAAAAAAATCTCAGTAGCAAGATTTAGAGAATTGGAATACATAAATATATTCATTACACCTAACCGTATTTAGAATCTTTTTTCTTTTGTCGCTTAGAAGGATGGTTTATTATTAATAGTACTATAAAAAATAAATTGTCCATTACAAACGCAAGGAACATTTATTAAAAAAATATTAATAATTATTATATTATCATAAAATTTCTATTAGTATAATATAATAAATACTTAATATCTTCTCTTTATATTAAATTATAAACACTTTAGAAAGTGTTCTTTTGGTGTTGAATTTGTTTAAATTGTATCCAATATATTTAAGAGTATCACTTTTCGGTGTCCATCTTTAACTATATTGCATTTCAAACTCAAATATGCCATTATATAGATGTTTTGGATTAAAAAATTAAATATTCTCTTATGAAATGTTTACAAATAACATAACGGCTGTTAAAATTTATAATATTACACAATTTAAATGTCTATTTGTAGTGTAAATTGTATTTATTTATTATATATCTAATTATAATTATACTTGTGACCGAGTATTATATGAAATATTGTCACACTTAATCAATCCCCCTTCTTTTCTTAATTTTTCAAGTGTATGTTAATGTTTTCGAAATAACTTAGTTACCAGCTGAGAGGGTCCTGGTGAAGAGAAAGCACGACCGTTTTGGATTCGATTCCCATTTAGGGGAATGACTTATTTTCATTTCCTATAATCATGCCTTTTTAGTTTTAAATTACGCACAATATGTTAAATTCAAGCATTAAATTTTTTTAATTAAAAAAATATGCATTGTTATTGATAATTAATATTGTATATTGTTTGTATGTAATTTGTTCGGTTTAATATTAAATAAGTATATTAAGTTTGATTATATATGAGGATTTACAATATTGATTTACTATGAATAAAATAAAAACATATGATTTTATTATAAATCATAAATAATAAAATCATAAATTAATTGTAAAATTCTCATATAAAATGATTAGGCCTTGTATTGATATATATGTAATATATAAAAAATATAGTATATTTACATATAAGTAACATAATTATTATACATTTATTTCTTATAATTAATGTTTATTCTTAGTTAGTATTTTACATGATTGCCTCTTAAATAATTAGTGTTTTTTTTATTTAAATCTGAGTAATTTCAGTATCTAGTTATTAAAAATATAAGTTGTTGTTACTTGATTGTTTCTTATTTAGACATTTTTTTATATGTATTTCTAAGAATTACCTCTTTTGAAGAAATGTCGTTTAAAGTAACGTTATATTAAATAAATTATATTCCAAATGGTTGTTTTATTTATTATGTTCTTTTTTGTATTTTTTTGATAATATTTATGTACTACTAGAGCGAGATATTGAAAATGGTAAGTTACTTGAGATTAGCGTGAACAAACGCACAGACAAACAGACAGAAATATCGTTGTTTTGGATTCTGTTACATTAATAATTGTGCAAAACGTATATGCTACTGTGTATTCTGCTCGATAATAGATGGCGCTGTAGTACGGGCCATGAGCAATGCAATGTTCTAACTACAAAAATACCAAGAGTCAAGGTACAAGAACGCTTGCTTCACTTTGTATCAGAACTGAAATGGCGGAGTTTAACACTGATAATTGCCTTATTATTAGCAAGAATAATTTAGCAAATATAATAATTTTAATTTCCCAATGGGATCGAATCCACAGTCATTACGTGTACACTGTACCTCTAAGGCTACATTTTATCCTTTTAACCAGTACAATATAAGTACTTAATAGGTATTGTTATTAACGAAAGATAAGTCTACAAAATTTTCATAGCATTTTTAAAAGAAAATCAGAGGAAGAAATTACCATAATTTACAAATAATTTTAAAATAAATATTATCCATATTTTTGGAATCAAAAAATAAAACCAAAAACATAACAAATTATTATTTATTCTTATAACGTTCCAATAACATGTTCATATACAATTTTAAATAAAAGTTGTCAAATCTTGACATATTGAATGCATGCAAAAAAAAAACAATTTAAAACCTTAACATAATTTTCGTATGAAATTGCGCTTAACATTTACTCTGGTGTTTTAATTACCAATTCATAAGTGAGGCTCTGTTTCTTATTTTTTTTATTTACTATCATTAGGCTTGCATCATTAATTCTAACAGCTATCTCATCTACAATATTCCATTGACAGACAATAAATTATTTAGGTATACATATTATTAATATAATTAAATTTTATATAAAAAAAAGATTAAAACACTTTAGTTAGTCAAGTGTACAAAAATAATCAAAAACACTTGTGATATACACCTAACTATAATAATATATTATCTATGCAATAAATGAATTTGTTAGAAGTAATGATATGTGGTTACTTTGTATACAATAAACTATATAACATGAAAAAATAACAATTAATGTTTAAATATCACATAATAGTCGTAGAAAATATTATCTAAATATTATTATTTATATTATAATTATAATATCTTGTGGTCCATATCAACGCACTATGTCTATAAAGTGACTGCGAGAAGCGGAAAGTGCTAGCGCTCTAACAACAGTTCTAAGATCTAATACAAAAAAAATCATAAAAATTCCTATTAAATTACAATGGTAATAAATATATTACTTGGGTAATATATTACAGTGGTAATCTATATTGGTGTTTATGCTTATTTATATTTTGTTGTTTATTGTATATTCACGTAAGGCGTTTAGAGGATGTGTGATGATTTTAATAAACATAATGTTACATAGTTAATATATTACTTGGTAATATTTGTACTTTGCTATTACCTTAAGTCATTATAGGCTGCCACATTTATCTTAGCGCCTTACACATACCACCCCGTAATATATTACCATGGTAATCAAAACATATGTTCTAACACGGTGTTTAAGGCATACGGGATCTGTTAGCTAGCACGTTTGTCTCTTATTTATCGGTGTTATTCATTTAGTATGCAAGTACGCATAAGGGCGTCGCATACTGCGTACGGGTCACAGTTGGACGCGGGCCGGCGGTCCTCGAGGTAGCCTTTGCCGTCTTCAGCGACCGCGCGAGGTATCCTGATACTGCTGCCGCGGCTTGCCACGCCTTTGTTAGAAAAAAAATAGTAAGTTATTAATTAATTATAATCGATGTATGGAGAACTAATTTATACAATCGTAAGAAAAGTCTCAAAAATTTGGCGGAATAAAGAAAAGCGAGTGTTTTAAGCGAGAAGAGACGGGACGAGAGAGATCATTTCCACGAGACTCCACCCTACGACAGCGGAAAAGTGCATATAATTTTATAAAAAAAATAAAGTAATGAAATTTATTAACAATTTTAAGTATATATAATAAAATGTAAGTTACCAGCGCTAAAATCGTTAATACTGGCGGTCTCGTGCAGGCCTGTCAGCCGCCGCTCGTTGTCCTTGCCGCCGCGCGGGTCGTACACCTTTATGTGTTTCATGTGCACTTTGGACAACTTGTCGATTGCTTTCTCGATTTCACTGTAGAGGGAACAAAATTTGTGATATTATAATTAATATTAATAAATCAAAAAACACATACACAGCTGATTAGGCAGTGACAAACATCGAAATGTGGTACTGTGGCGGAGCGCCAGAAAGGAGAAAAAGAAAATGTTTTCCTTCGAATTGTGTTTGAGTCCACAGCCACCGCGTCTCAACCAGACGCCACTGCGTGACTGTGTCTTCATGAGAATATATGTCCACTGTGTTTTTCTTTCAAATCTAGCTATAATCACTAATTCTATCTATGTATAAACTGAATTTTACTGACAAAATATCATAGTACAAGAAATAAATATATATATATATATATATATATACTTATTAAAAATAAACTATATCTATTAACTATAAAATTAAAAAAAAAACAATTTTACGAAACAGAAGGTTATTCTTACGAAAGCAACCAAAACATTCAAAAACTTGTATATAAAAACTTTGACCCATTTAACACTTAAGAAGCGATAGCGTTACATTGACGTAAATGGTAATCACCGATTGTGAACTCGTTCGATGTTCGATGCGACGTAACCGATAACAGTTGACAATATGAATAATAATTCTTTCAGCTTCACGCTGTCTCCGACAGAGCGAGTCTACCGTTACGACACTCCGCTTTCCACTTTCCTCGACACCAGAGCGAAGAAATTAAAATATTAAATATTTCATTTCCTCAAGTGGGAATCGAACCCATGCGCCACGACTGGTCTCATAATAACAATAGTGTAAAATGCTAAAAATGGAAACACTATTTTTAGTAGACATAACAAACCTAACACAAGGTTGCCTACTTTCTATATCTTATATTTTCCTATACTTTCTATCTTTGCACGTACATATTAAGAGATACTTTGGTTATACTATATTACCTTGCTAATATATTTTATTATAATTAAGACATTTGCATATTTATCTTGTTGGTGTAAACGTTACAAGAAATAAGGTAAAAGAAAGAAAATACATGGTCAACCAGTAATGACGTGAATGACATATTCAAGTCGAGCAGTTAATTGCTTTTTTTTATGTAAAGTGAAATAAAAAATGTGAAATATTTATTTACGATTACATTCCCATTTCTCGCTCTGGTGTCGAGGCAAAGCGCGGCGTTGTGCTCTGCCACTCAACACGCAATGCCTCCAGAATTCGACAGAAAGTAGGGAACGGAGTGTCCTAACACTAGGTTCCCTCTGCCTACCCTGTGCGGTATACAGCGTGAAGCTGATTACATTTTTTTTGTACATATACATAGCCGTATATTTAATTATTTTAAGCGTCAAGTTCCGTTACAATAACTAGCTTGTAAGTGCGGCTATGGACCGCATGGTCAAATGGAAATAAATAGAGATAAAGTGCCTGAGGTAACTCTGTCTATAGAGAGTGAGTTACACCGAAACGCAACGTGGTGTTATTTCACTATTAATTACATTTTTTTTTTTCATTTCGAACCAATATTTCTTGAGACCAGAACGTTCAATTAAATAAACTCTACTGTTGTATATTAATAATAATGAATAATATAAAAGAATACTCACAAAATACCGTTATCCTCTCTCATTTTCTTAGTCGAGAAGTTAGTATGGGCACCAGATCCGTTCCAGCCTTGCACTGGCTTGGGGTCGAAGGACACTATGACTCCGTACTCCTCGGCCAGTCTATGTAATATATATCTCGCCATCCAGAGGTCGTCTGCGGCGGACACGCCTATTGAAGGTCCCACTTGGAACTCCCATTGGGAAGGCATCACTTCAGCGTTGGTACCAGCTATCGGGACACCAGCGTAGAGACAGCATCTGAACGAAATTTGACCATTGTGAGCAAAGAAATAAAAGCAGCTTTACGGATTTTTCCGCAGAGCAGAAGTAGTGGGATTCTAACCCACCTTAAGACAATGCGTCCTTCACGCACCGCTCAATTATTCGAAACATTGCGTGTTGAGTACGGAACTCAACGCCGCATAACCAAAAGAGGTTATGTTATAATATTAATACTTCGTTTTAAGAAATTGTCAACAATTGAATCTATGTCAAAAAAAAAGCTAATAAAATAAGTATAATTTTCTTGTTTCAACTATATTTTCATATAATTTCAACTCTTATTAAGATATTACCAATGGACCTTCTATTTATATAAACTAAATGAACATAAAAGAATATTAATTTAATTTCTCATTTTAAATTCATAAACATGTCTTATGCAAACCGGTCATTTTGAATGCCAAAAATGCGGAAGTAGCAAGACATAGGTGTTGAATAAAATTATGGTGTTTAATAATCTAGATATCTTACTTCCGGTAGATAAGATCCTGTTAATTTATTTGCTAAATCTCCTTGAGCTATTTTTAAACAGTTTATAATATTTTTTGACCAGCAGCTATGCTTATTTATTTGACAAAAATATAAATCATTTCAATTAAAATATCTTTTTTCGGCTTCACGCTGCATCCCGCACATGCGGGACATAGCTGGGTAGGGTATGCCCAGCTACATAGCTGGGTAGGGTAAGGGATCCTAGTGTTAGCACACCCTGATCCCCATATCTCGCGGAAAGGCATTGCGTGTTGAGTGGCGGAATTCAAAACCTCAATAAAAATATTTTTATATTATTATACTTAATAATATATGAAAAATATGTTATGTAAAACTACTGAACGGATATATGAAACTCTACAGTACCTTATACATGAGAATAACAGATGACTACAACTTATATAAACATAATCTACATAAATCTATATAAACAATTAATTTAGTAATAAAATTAATCAATATTTACTTGTAATGGGCTTCAACAAGATCTCTGGCAAACACTTTGTTGGCGCCCACGCCGCAGTAGTAGGGCCCCTGTGGTGGGGGACAGCCGCCGGGAGGCCAGCCGAAGGGTCGCAGGTCCGAATCCAAGAGAATGTATTCCTGTTCAATGCCGAACCAGGGCTCGTCCTCCTTGCAGTTATCATACGCCTCCGCGCATTTCACGCGATGATTGCTCTCTGGAATTATATTTCACTTATTAGATTCCATTAAAAAAAGGAAGATATTTGATATGTAATTGTTTTTCTTTTTTTTTTTTTTTTTTATTTTAACATCTACATCCACGGGCGCATAGTTGCCCGTGCCTTTTTTTATTTTATAAAAGTTATTTTAATGTGGCGTACTTAATGTTAGGACAATTTAAGCTGTACTTATATCTAGAGCTTATACTAGAGGGGTTGGATGAGACCCCTACCGACATTTTTTTTTTTTTTTTTTTTTTTATTATTATTATTATATAACTTATTTTATGTAATTACTTTTTACATGTAAAGAACACCTTCGCCTATTAGATTTGGCCTGGCTCATGCAGAACGCCTTCCTTGAGTTTTTGGATCAGTGCCTCTATCACCCTATCATCTCTTTGTGACATTGCCCCTTTTAGGTTCGCCTCCACCACCTCCGTAGATGAAGCGCCCACCGCTCGGCTGATAAAGTTGCCTATTGCGTCTCCGCCGTCGTCAGAGTAATAGACACAGGTGTTGGTGTGTCTCGTCACTGCGACGACTGCGTGAGAGACGCTCTCATGTACTCGGATCCGTGCGCGTCCGGTTCGGACGATGACGACGTCTGCGAAGGTCTGCCCCTGGGCCTCATGGATAGTCATGACTCGCGAACCTGCTCCAGCTCCATATCCCTGGTCTTTCAGCTGCCTCTTCTCCTCCTGCGTGTGGACCAGATATAGGGTGCCGTCATTACAGTGTGGTATTCGCGCGTCGGTGTATCCGAGAACCTTTAGGGAGTGGACAATGGGGCTTGCGGAGTAAATGCTGTTATATACTCCGGCGAGGGCATAGGCGACGTCCATTGGGCTCCGGTGTGTGCAAGGCAACTCGCATGTGATGTTGGTTGTCAAGCTAGGCCTGCAGTACCTTAGTTCGAATAGATTTTGTCTGTCGATGTAAGGCAGCTGATTGATATCTCCGATGAGTGTGACCTCGTTCGCTCCTGACAGTCTGGCCGCCATAACAATGGCCCCGAAGTGGTTCATGAGGGCTTCGTCCACCGTTAGCCGGTTTATAACTATTCCCTCATGAAAACCGTTGACTAAGATCGAGGCCATTGTTCGCACTCTCTTTGTCGCTTTCGTGCCAAGGCGGTGCGCCAGCTTCTCTCTTAGATCTTTCGCGGCCTCTACTGTGGTTGTCGCTACTACTTCCGTGTCCTCATCGAAGTGCTTGATAATGTGAGTTGTCTTACCACACCCCGGAACCCCGTTTACCCAGGAAAGTTTTGGTAGCTCCCAATTCACGAAGGCTGCGCCCGGCTCAGGATCGCTTGAAATGGCGTTTGCCATTCCGAGTATCCTATCGTCCAGCATCACTCTCGTGCATTCGGCCACTACTACCACTTGGTCGCTCTCTGATGTTAGGAATTTGGGGGGATCGTCTACTCTTGCACTTTCGACCAGGCCTATAAAGCCCTTTGTGCTGCTATAGGCCGCCATGTACTGTCCCGTCATGCTTCCGTGAATGACGCGGGAGCTGACGTTGTCATAGATGGCGGCTTTGGCTTCATCGAGCTCCACTTCCAGGAGTTTGAAGTTCCCTCTCTGGAAAGTCTGAAGGATCTTTTTACAGACATTGGTGTTTACCTCGCGGGTTGCCTTTAATGTGGCTAAGAACTCGATGAACGCATTTATAGCATGCTCCTTTGGGCTTCTGGCCATTTTTAGGTCAGGTAGTGTTATGTTGCCCCTGCTGTGCTCTAGTACGCCTTCGCGGTGTCCTTTTTGTTCCCGTTGATTTCGGGTATCGAAAAAGGCTTTGACCTCTCTCTCTTGCGTGCTAGTTTGGCGCGCAGCCTTAGAGGCAGAACATTTTGGAGTTTCTTCGACTCCCGGAATGTCAGCCTTAGAGGCAGAGCATTTTGGGGTTTCTTTTCCCCTTGGAGAGACGACTCCCAGAATGGCCCTCGCCAAAGTCCTCGAGATGTTATGTTTGGGGGTGGGTGTGTTGGTCTTGCTTGTGGATGGCTCGGGGTACAGCTTCTCTTGCAGCCTCTCGGATCCGCTCTGCTTCGGCGTTTCGGTTGGAGCCTCTGTTGAGGGGGAAGGTAGATGTTTCTTTGCCTTTAGGAAGTCAAGGCATTCCCCCCTGTCTTCGTAGATGACTAGCTGGTGTTTGTGGGCGACCTTGAGGCATTCGTAGTAGTTTGCTATGCTGCCTCTATAAGGTTCTACCCTCGTTGCGTCTACGCTTATGGTCTTAGGGGCTCCTTGCGGCGTGCATTCCCGAACTCTTCGGAGGATCGAGTCAAGTTGGGCAAAGGGAGATTTCTCCCCACATTCAAGCAATGCGATCACTTTTTTCTGTGACCGCAGTATTCGGCAGGGGGGTTCAGCCAGCCTTTGCCATGTCAGTGAGTCTATTTTTCCTGACCTCACCGATGTTTTACTCGTGGTTCCTTTGAGTAGGGCTGCTAGTCCTGGTGAAATTCGGACTCTATCCGGCGGTTCCGAGCGACTGAAAGCTATTCCCACCCTTTCTGATTCCTCGGCCATGAACAAGGCTACGCTTCTGACCCTTATTCCGGGTTGTCCGTCCGTTTTTCTTTAACATCAGCCTAAACATTTTTGCAGGGTGAACAGAGGGAACCTAACGTTTCTAATTTTCTAGACATTGTGTGTTCAGTGGCGCAACTCAGCGCCGCGCTCAGCCTGGACGCCAGCCAGAGAGAAGAAACGGAAATACAAACGTAAGTAAATATTTCACTTCCTCGAGTGGGGATCGACCCTACAACCGTCGCGTTACAGTCACACCCTTGTGCCGCTGCACTACGACGGTCTCGATAAAACATACTTGCATTTTTTTAATTATCGATATTTTTCCGTCGATTGTATTAAGCAATACCTGTAGGCTGATGGTTGTGCTTGAAGGTATCGCACATGACCAGAATATGGTTGCCGCGACGGAAGGGGTCCTTGTATATGGCGCGAGGAATCAGATATGTATCAGAGTTGTTGCCCTCAGCCTGGCCTGTCGAGCTGCCGTCGAAATTCCACTCGGGCAAGTCTAGAAAAAAAAACATAATAATTAGTTAGTAGTCATAATAGTAGTAGTAGTTTTGAAGTGTACTTGTCGTAAATCTTTCCGTTCTTAAATCTCATTTTCTTTTCAGAGAAAGAATAGTGTTAAAGCTCTATATAACTTCGAGTAAATAGAGCAACATAATAGCGTTCATGTCATTTTAATATGTATTAGTAGCTTACTATGCTATAGTAAATAGTACCATTTATATATATACACTGTGGATTACTAAACTAAGCCTACTTAATTAAA
Organism: Heliconius nattereri; assembly: GCA_013403645.1. Taxonomy (NCBI): domain Eukaryota; kingdom Metazoa; phylum Arthropoda; class Insecta; order Lepidoptera; family Nymphalidae; genus Heliconius; species Heliconius nattereri. The sequence continues at coordinate 104,405 of JAAIXI010000199.1, forward strand.
ATAATATTTTTTTTCTGCCACAAAGATAGAACGGGACGCGAGTACCTATATATAAACAATAAGTCCTAATGTCATGTTACAATTTTTTTTATGGAAAAAGGACAAGGCAAACGAGCGTTCGGGTCACCTGATGGTGATCACCGCCGCCCATGACCCCGTGTAAGACCAGAGGAGCTACAGATGCGTTGCCGGCCTTTGAAGTTGAGATAGACGCGCATTTTGAATGTACCCATATCGTACCGACCTGGAAACACTGCCGCGGGTAGACCATTCCACAATTCGGTGGCGCGTGGAAGGAAATTTCTACGAAATCGCACAGTACAGGTGGTGTGGATGATATTGAATTGCATCGTAAGAGGAAACATAGTGTTAAAAGTTAAGACACTCCGATTCCCACTTCCGCCAGGTGGACCTTTGCGTGCTGAGCGGCTAAATTCAACGCCGCATTCAGCCTTGTTACGAGAACAAGAAAATGAAAATGCTTATAAATAATAATTCATTCCCCCGAATCGAAACCAACCTTCAATTGTCGCGTTTAGGAACGCTTCTGCCACTGAGCTACGACCGCCTCTAATTATTGCTATAATTTATATTAACTTATCTACATATATTTACAGTAATGGTCGATACGCCTACGAGCGGATAGGATGACGGTATATGCATTAATCATCATACACGCAGTGTTAGTTACAACGCAGGTTCAATGCTCGCACAAAAAATAACCTAAAGATAACATAAAATAATAAAAATATGATTATTATAAAAAAGTGAACAATCTTTTTTAACCTTTGATAAATAGAACATTGAAACGATTTTAGGAATTTAACGGAGCCTCATGGCGCAATGGTGCAAAGTGTGACTGTAAACGCGACAGATTGTGAGTTCGATTCCCTTTCGAGGAAATGAAAAAAAATATTTTAATTTTTTCGCCCTAGTTTTGAGGTTACAGTTGTTTTTGTATAGAGCTTCAGGCTATATCACGCACACAGCATGATAGGCAGAGGGATGCTAATGTAAAGACGCTCCGTTCCCCATTTCCCACCGAATTGCGAAGAATTGCGTGTTGAGTGGTGGAACTCAACGCCGGGTTTTTACCTCGTTGCCGAAGAAATTAAAACATTAATAAACAACGACTCATTCCCTCGAGTGGGGATCGAACCCACAACCCCTTGTGCCTGTGTGCCACGACGGCCCCTACGGCCCCTACGGAAAAAAAAATTGATATACAATTTCTTTGGATAATCTATAGTTGGAATGTACGAGTAAGTGCGCGCCAAACCGAATGATATTGTAAACGTAAATGCAATACATGTGTAATATTCTGAGAAGAAGCGGAAAACTACTTAGTACCGCCATATATTCGTATAACTGATTGCAAAGTATTTTATTACCGTTGCACAGATAATAAATAGTAAACAATGTTATTTTTTAAATTATGTTTTGACTAAGGTTATAAAATATACATCTAAATCAAAATATTTACAGTTCTTTCAAAAAAAAAACAATAAGTACTTTGTTGATAATTTACGAATTATACGAATAAACAAAAATATATTAACAAAACTAACAAGTTGACGTACAGAAATAAAAAATAATAACTAATTAATCAATATTTAATTAGCAAGAAGCTACCATTAGCGCTAGTATCTACGTACAAAAGTGTAGATACAGCTAGCTACATTTGTACGACTGCTGGGGAGTATATTAGAAGGAAACCTTTTAAGTTTTCATCAAAGCTATTCCTGTCGATGTTCCTCTTGCATTGTACATCAAACGCACGTTCCAGATCCTTCGGGAAAACGTATGGGAACGTGAAATTCCCCTCGTATACACCGTGTAAAGAGTTCCTGAGATTTTGATTGTATTCGTCGTTTATCTTTTCTATGAGCTGCGTTAGTTTATCTATAATTTAGATGTGTGGTTAGGATGTTCCTAAATATATATGGTTAGGGTACTAAAGTATACAAATGGTTCAAAATATTTAATTTCTCTAGTCTATATTGGTTTCCAAGAGGCGCGGGTTCAAATACCGTTATGTTAAAGTTGTTTTTATGTTTTCAAGAAAGTATTTTTATTTCCTAAGTGTGAAATAACACTTAAATAATGTAAATAGTACTGTCTAGTCTAGTTGACGGTGATTGCAGTCACGGTAACCATTTCTACTCAAGTTCGTTAATACTACGTTAATGCCCCGAAGACGACTTACATAGCCAATTTTGTCAATTGACTTTTAAAAGTTTATATTTAATGGCACACGACTGACAAATCTTCAGTTCATCAAGAGGTTCTCTCGAGGTCTAGTCTACTTAGACTAAGTGCTGCAAGTTCGTTTAACCGGCAACCAAAGCCAAAAATAAACGAACTAAATACTATCATTCAATTGAATTTATAATACAAAAACAACCGTAATACCACCAAGAATTAGTATAATATATTAATTAACATGAAAACAATAGTAAAAATCACAATACAATACACTATCGGTCACATGGGCATTCCTCACACTTGCATCTAAATGTTAACCGTATGTCGTATCTACAATACGAGTACAATACTTACGACATTATACTCATATAGGTGTTCGTTGTTTACAAATAAACGTTGGAGGCCGCGAAATTACTCGAATAACGCTAATTACTGTGTTTAATGCGGATGTATTAAAATACACCCTGTATTATATTTCATGGTAGTTAGTTAGATATATCTATTTATCTATATAATTAGTTAGTTACGTATATAGTGGTAAGTGGTATACGACTGGGGGCGACGGGTTAGTGGCAATTTAACTGCTAGTGTACCATCATTAACTTTAATATAACAATTAATTATTTTTATGCTTGCTTGTTTTGTTATATTTAAATATGACTATTTTAGTACTGTAATACAGCATAATAACATTTTGAGTATTATTTCGGGGCATAATATTCGCGTATCTACATTTTGTAAATTTTACAGGAGAGCAAAACATTACCGACTTATTAATAGAGGTAGTATTTGATTGGCGATAAAAAATATAATGATGTATGCTCTACTATTAGCGCTTTAAAAACAATAATAATTGTTTATTTGCATAATCTTACAAAAACAGAATATATCTATATTTTTTTGTAGATACGTTCATTTGGTTCTTATACCGCGATTTTTGTATTACTATTAAAATTTTGTTTTATTTTGAATGCATATAAAAAAAAGGTCTTTGAAATTGTTTCAGGCAATCAATTTTTAAGTTGCGACAACTAAATGTGATAGACAGACAAATGATATATAATCATATATATAAATATGAAAAATGGTCAAAATAATGGTAAATCATTATAATTTTTCATTTAAATGACTTGATTCGATAACAGCGAGTGAGCAACCGGTGTATAATCAAATTGCAGTATTTGCGCAGTTAAAGAGTTAATAGACAAGCGCACTACATGATAAACACAATGGAAATATTTAAAATGGAAATAGATATAAGCAAGTTATTTATTTTGTTTTTGTTATTATTATGTTAGGTTGCTTTGAATATTTTTATGCTAAATGCAGATCTAAGGAGAAGAATGTTAATAAATGGAGATCTAAGGGGAAGAATCTTCTCTGACATCTATTTTTATTGTGATTCTATCTTTTCTATATATTTTAGAAAGGAACTGTCATTTAACCTGAAAGTCTCAATCAATCATTGCACACGTCTTTAGGCTCTAGACATTATCTTTAATGAATATAACTGCACTCCAAAGCAAAAAGGAAAACAGTCGAACATCTATAGTGAGTACGAAATTCTAAGTTACTAAACGATTAATTATTTGCAATTATTTGTATGCAATCATTAGTCAGTATGTAAACATAGTAAAAAGACTTATCAAAATAGGCAGTTTCTAGAATACCTAGTTCAAAATCGAATAAGTAGCTGAAAAAATGGAAGCTATTTGAAAAAAAAAATTGTTTCAATTCGAATTTTAAAAATATAGAAAATAGCTAAATTTACCTTTAGGTTTCTTGGGAATGAAGGTCAGAGTGCGGTCCTTGCACCTCAAGTGTTCGCCAGTGCCATCTATCCACACATAAGTGGCCTGGATGCGGTCAACGGGCAACGGTAGGTCGTTGTAGCGACCCAACAGTGTCTTGGATAATACTGCGTTTGGAGAATTTGTCAGGACTGGCCCTGACAGAATCTTTGGATTATCTGTAAAACAAATATTGATTTAAAATGTTTGTTTTTTTATTGTTATTATTGTTAAATCTGTAGCTATACTGGATATGTTGGACTTTGCTTATTAAATCTACGACAATTACGTTTTCATTAAAAAAAATAAATATATATTTTGACTTTGTATTTGATTATTTTACTTTTATAAAAGTTACTAATTATAAAAATTTCAAACTAACCTCTGCGACGATCGATGATATTACTTGTCATTGTCATGATGACATTATAAAAATTATACGAATAAATGAAAATATATTTATATCAATAATAGTTTTATCTTTGGTTGTGCCCCATTTGAAACGTGAATCTTGATATCGAGAATATAAATGAAGCCGGGAAAAAATACCTACTTATTTTAATGATGTTGCTGCGAATTTTTATTATTAAAAATAAATCTATAACTACAAAATGTCATAAAAGATTAGACTAACGAATTTTGACAAGTGAAAAATACATGAATGAATGTTTCGATTTTTTTTATTTTGACAATTACAAATTACAACACACCAAATGAACGAATGAACAAGTACAACAGGTAACAAATAAAGAACGAATGATATGTTTGTCAAGCACTTACCTTCTATTTTCACGAGGCCTGAGTCAGCCATTTTGTTGATTTTTAATTAACCTGAAACAAGCAAACGCAATTATGAGAAAACGAAAATAAGTAAAAGAAAAAACTATATGTTTTAGAAAACAGATTAACACTTTAAAAAACTATGAATTCGCATGCAACATACTAATGTATATAAAAAATGGAAAACACATTTTGGAAATGGTTTTAAAATTGTAATAAAAATATTTAGTTTTATACAAAAACCATCTTAAATTCAAAATAGTAAAATACGATAGATTATAATAGATAGGTACTTAAAGCGTTTCCTTGACATTTGGGAATGAACTATAAAATAACAAAATAACTATACGGCTTGAACATAATTTAATAACTATTCAAAATACCCAAATTTTGTATATCTGTTTACAATTTGATAATGTTTAAGGCCGACATTTTTTTACTAATTTAGTAAAAAACCAAGCTGTTTTAATTTCTGAAGTACTGTACTGTACTGTACAGTAGTGTGGAAGTAATTTATCTCGACAGTGTTATTGCCTTTGCCACTAGGTATACTGTATGTATTTCTCTTAATTTACGTGATAAAGAGGTAAAAATCCATGAATAAGACATTTTCTTTTTTAGCTTCACGCATATAATAGATTAGGCACGGAGAATCTATTATCAATACACACGATTCACCAATTTCTTTCTCAATTTGAGACAAGGTTGGCGAAACTTAACGCTTCATTTTACAAAGTTTTCAAATAAAGTTAAATCAGCTTCATGCTGTGTTCCGAACACAGCAGGGTAGGCAGAGGAACCTTTATTTAAGACACTCCGTTCCCTGTTTTCTGCCGAATTCTGGAGGCATTACATGTTTGGCATTGCGTGGCAGAACTCAACGCCTCCACACCAGAGCGAAGAAATGGAAATATAAACGTAAAAATAGATATTTCACTTCCTCGAGTGGTAATCGTGTATTTTATTTGTACTGTTATTAAAAAAACTAAACTGCTACTTAGCTGTTTAGAACGTGCCTATCATAAACTTTAGCCTTGGCTAAAGAAATAGGTTTTACATTCAATATTGTATTTACGTATTACTTTTGCGTTTTAATTTTATTAACGATCTATTGAATATATTATAAATTATATTATCTATAAACGCAGGTGGATTCAAGGTTTCTTTTGATTTTGTAAAAAATATGTGACAAAACAATAAAATATACAAGACAATTCTACAAACGAAAACAACTTACATAAACCTTAGGTGTAAAAAATGGAAAAGAAGGAATATTTATTCTTAGAATCTATTATTTAATTGAAACAGAGTGTCACGGCCAGGTGAGAAACAATAAAAAGTAAACAAACTATTATATTACACTTGCCGTGATAGGCGCACGCCTTCCGCTAATTTTTGGAAGTCTTTTAAACATATAAATAAATATTTATTTCTCTCAGTGTTTAGTTTTACTCTCCCTCGTATTCCTCCGAGTAACAAATACCTACAGGTACCCTCTTGTAGAAACTTTTTACATGCAAGCATCTACCTACCTAATTAACTTAAAATATTAAAAATGACTTAACAATTAATGTTTTTAATATATCGTAATACCTACACTTGCGTAGTTATAATTCAATTTTATTTGCTAATAATTTAAAATGAATATTTAATATTTCACCTTGACGAATGTATGAAACTAATGTGGATATTTTTCAGCTTCACGCTTAAGCCCGTATCCGTCTATAACAAGACAGGAAGCGATAACCTGTTGTATCTAGCTTATTGCAGCAGGGCAGAGAGAGCCTGGGAGCCTAGTGTTAAGACACTCCGTTCCCCACTAAGACAATACAATAGTTTAGTTTATTTTTTTTTTAATAGTATAACATTAGATATTCCATGTTCCGTGAATAACGATTTCACACTACTTTCTCTAGCGTAGTAGATGATTAAACACTCTTTACTATAATACGTTGATAGATTACACTCTAGACACTTGTAAATAAACTGGGCCCTTGACACAACCCACAAAGCACTGGACGCGAGAGTTTTGGCTTTGGGCCAACTGGTGTTAAAGCTGGCACCTCACACTCGATCGTACCGGAAAGTTTACTATGTTATAATGAAAATTAAAATTAGCGCCAACATCGAAATTTACTTTTAATAGAAATTGACGGACTATGTTCTATAAATAAATTTAATATTTTATTTAGGTTATATATAAACATAATGGAAAATAAAGTTACAAATTAATTATTCTTCATATTTTTTTAGCTTCACCCTGTTTTCCGCCTACAGCACAATGGACAGGATAAAGACTAGTGCGTGCTGAGATATAACGTTATCCACTTCCCGTTCCAATTAAAACATTGCACGACGAGTGGCGGAACTCAACGCCGCACGTATAATTTCCCATTCTATTTATAATCACAGGAAACCCCCAAAGATTTAACGGTTAATTACCACTCGGCATAACAAAGCAGCGTGCCAATGCGACTTAGCATGTCATTGTAAATTAGCTAACTCGTCACTTAGTATCAATGCCAAGAACATCACATTAGTAGAACGTGTCATTCTCATTGGCGCGACGGGGTGTGGGTTCGATCCTCACTCGAAGTGAAATATTTATTTACGTTTATATTTCTATTTTTTCGCCCTGGTGTCGAGACAAAGCGCGGCGTTGAGTTCTGCCACTCAACACGCAATGCTCCAGAATTCGGCAGGCAGTGGGGAACGGAGTGTCTTAACACTAGGTTCCTTCTTTCCTGCTGTGTGCGGGATAGCTGAGCAGCGTGAAGGTGATTTTATTTTATTTGTCATAGATAATTCTGGTTTTAATGAAGTTAAGTTTGGTGTTAATACTAGATTCCTTTCTGTTCTTTAATATGATTATATGAGTTCATTTTTGTTCGTCATTCATCAAGAATGTGTTTTAAATGAAAGGATTTTTTTTTATTTATGACAAATATTTTAAATCAAAACATAAGTTAGGTAAGTATATTAATAATTATAAATCAATATTAATTTTAATCTATTTACTCTAAAAACTATCTATAGCACTTAAAAAATAAAGCATTTTCATATAATTCCAACATTCAACAGTGAATTTGGTACAGACTATAAATATAAATAAATATCCACAGATGAATAGTTCAATATTCATGTTGTTCTGAAATAGAAACGGATATCAACGATCTATCGATACTTGACCTAATAAATCCCCTAAAGTCTAAACCATTATAGATGAAACTAACAAGAAATGGAAAATCATATTTACGAGTTAGGTTTTTATGTCTCATTTTAGTCAGCCTAGCGTTTTAACTTACCTCGCCTTTCTTTTATAAAATCGACATATGTATAAGTAAATTGTAAACGCGACCGTTGTGGGTTCGATTCCCACTCACGGACAGGAAACGAATAAACCGTTTATATTATTTTGAAAACTAGTCCAAAAAACAGATGAGTTATTGAAATATCTGCTGCTTACTCTTCAATGCCAGAAACAGCGTCAAGCTCTTTGTGGCGGAGCTTAACACCGTGACAAGTTAAACATTAAGTACAAGTGCCAATTGACAATTGCTTTATCAACTGTATTTTTTCATAAACTTGACGTGTTGTTCAAGCAATCAAGCTTCTACGGCAACTTTAATGTATTTCAATACAGTTTACTTAATTAATAGATGCTTAAGTTACGTCCCCCATCAAACTAGTACCGTAGTTAGGTACGGACGGACGGACAGCTAATATAATCATTCTATGCTATAGTATAACAATATGTAATTATTTATCAACTGTTATAATACGTAAGAATGTGAAATAAGACAATCCTTATTAAGAAAATGTTTTAATATATATTTTTTTAAACAGGCGAAAAAATAAAAATACTTCAAAAGAACGCAAGAGCAGAACTGAAAATTATATCTATCTACTAATTATATTATTGGTTTTCATTTCATTCCGTTTTCATTGCGTGTTGAGTGGTGGAACTCTCTTTCCGCGCTTTGTCTTTTTTACTAGAATGATAACAACAAGTTCTTCCGAATGAGAAAAGAACCCACACCCGTCGCCTTTAATCACTGCGCCTCAACGGGTATATGCAGCTTAAAGTGGGATTTAGTGAATATGACATGACTTTAGAGCTTCTCGAGACATGCAATTTACCAGTGGATCAACAGACTAAAGTTACTAGTATTACATATTATATATAGACTACGACTACATTAAGTAGAGATTGAAATTTGGATAAATTATTAATTTATTTACAATATTTTTATTTTCAACATTTTTTGCTTAGGTATTCCTATTTATAGGTATGTTTAGTTTTATTATATAATTAGAATAATGACAACCATTTTTCAAACTTGTTTACAAATAACAACCTACCTATATAATACCTACAAACCTGTATTACAGAGGTAGAGCCCCGTATTATACATATTTAATGAGACATGATTATAAGACGCAGTCGTTTATACATAATTGAGTAAAGGCTTAATTTTCCACTTAAATTATTACTATATTGACTAGCTTTATAATAATTAAAATACAAATTCAATGTAGAAAATAAAAATCTATTTAGAATTGCTTAATATTCTAATGGTATTAAAAAACCCTTTCTATTTTATTGGTTCGTACGTAATTCTACATACATGTATAATGGCTTCGATGTAATCAAATTGGAAGTTAGCTGCTGAACTCGTATATTATTCTATGGATGTTTTAAAAATTGTTATGAATGAGTAATAATGAATGAATGAGTGTAAAGACAGTCAGCTCTCAATTTTCCCCCTGGATTCCAGAGGCATTGCATGAGAAGTGGTGGAACTTAACGCGGCGCTTTTAACTATATCAGTAAATACTACATACCTACATAGAAATTTACAGTAGATTACAATAATCTATAAAGTATTTAGCTTACAAAGAAAGTATAACGTATTCACAACCTGTAATTTTCACTATACCAATTCTTGCTTTATAATAAAGTATTATTTGACGTGACCTTATTTCTGGAGAACAGTATGACTTGGTAGGTTACAAGCGACCCTTGAAACGTGTGTAATTTGTGTTAACGACCCGAGGGTTGGAATAGAATAATATTTCTAGCACTTTCGGACGTAAAATCTACTATACCAGCAAAGACTCTTAAATAAATATTACCTAAGTTCATCATTTTATATAAATATATTTATTTATTCACACTCCCTAGCCTATTTTACATGCCAAATTTCAACTTTCTAAGTCCTACAGATTCATCCCGTACATAGTCTGTATGTTCGCGATAAAGATGTTTGGAAATGAATTGCTCTATTTCTAAGTTGAAATTGTTAATTGTAATTTGTAACAAATGTTGGCATTTAAAAAGAGTGGCCATGAGTTTCTTTGCCTGTATCTTCTCATGAGCTCAACCATTTGAACGGGCTTTTTTCAAGTCAAAATTGCACATTTTTTTTTGGTTATTTTGTTTTATATTTTTTTTCTACTTTTATGACATGTCCAAGTAAATGTTAAGCATTTTTATGGAATAAAGATATTTTGACTTTGACTTTGACTTTGAGTTAATAAATAGTGAAAGAGAATTATATATATACAGAAAGGCAGTACATAAATATATTCGTAGATATATATTTTAAAGCACAATTACGTTTATTATTATTTTATCATATTTTCAATTTTATCTTTCACGCGAGCTTCATTTAGCAATGCAGTGGTTATATGATATGATTAACAGATAGAGACTGATCAAAAGATGTTTTATCGTAATTGATAATAAATATATTTATGGTGCGGGAGCGGAGGGAACCTTATGTACGGGCACTCCAATTTTCACTTTCGGCAGAATTTTTAAGACATTGCGTGTAGAGCAGTAGAACGCGATTTGTCTGTTACCAAAGCAATGAAATAAAAAATATTTCAAAATATTGAATATTTCATTACCCTGAGTTGGAATCGAAGCCATAAACGTCGTGTACTAAGTTGCCACTTTAATCACAACTCACAAGATGCACCACTGCGCCACAACGGTCGGACGGACGGACAGACGGTCTTGTATTTAAATATAAATATCATGAATATTTTATAATTTATTTTCTATTAACATTATTGGCTCTTCTAGGGAATGTCCATTCACGTATAAGCTGTATAAGGTATATTCATATTGTCATAATTATTAAGAGTTATTCAAATATTTATTTAATACTAAAAGCGTTGTACATATATAAGGCTTGTTATCATTCACTCAACACAAACAATGTTTCGAAATTTCGGTTCTAAATTTCAATGAAACCGTAGCAAATAAAAGTACCTAGTATGAAAATGAAAATTGCCATAAAGTCCATGCAAACGAATCGTTGAGAGAACTAGAGAACGAGAGTTGCGGGCGACCACTAACACGACCACATATCTACCTATATAATATAAATAGGTTCCACTTCAGGATACATATTTTTTATACTTAAATCGAGAATTATTTGTTTTTTTTTGAGTTTTTTTTATTATTAGATTATTTATTTTGAGACAGGCATTGTAAGTCTCATTTTGAACATGATTTATTTAAATTTCTTCATAGTCCATAAGGAAAAACGTAAAGCAAAATTATATTTCGTAAACATGAAAATAAGAACTCAGTCAAGGTGTGGATCTAAAAATATAAGTGTATTTGGTCGTAAAAAAGTGTGTAAAGCTTGAATTAATTTACCAAATACCTATTCACCTAATTGATATAAATATGGGTGGTATGTATAAAAGAAATCAGCTTCACGCTCTATCCCGCACACGGCAGGGTAGGCAGAGGGAACCTAGTGTTAAGACACTCCATTCCCCAGTTTCTGCCGAATTTTGGAGGCATTTCGTGTTGAGTGACAGGATCTCAATGCCTCGACACCAGAGCAAAGAAATTAAATAAATATTTCATCTCCTCGAGTGGGGATCGAACCCACAAGCAGTCGGGTTTACAGTCACACTTTGTGCCCTACGCCACGACTGGCTGGTATTTTGTATTATAAATACATTTAATTGAAAATATTTTTTTTATGGCTTACCTAAAGAAAAAGCGCAAGCGCATAAGTAAATTTTAATTAAATATTTAAAATTACGAAACTATTTAATGTGAGTATATATTAATAAAATCCACGTTCAAATTGTCTAGAACTATTTTGATTGACCTCGCAATCGGTTCAAAATGTAACCTCTGCCAAAACGAAAGTAAAAAATACCGTAAATTCATATGTAACAAAAGATTTCGTAAAAAAAATCTTCGAAACAATAGATTAAATTTACTTTACAATTACGCGTGCGATGTATCTAATATCAGTTATTGTTTACAGTGTATGTATGTACATCTACATAATGTATTTATAACTGATAACGATTAGCGTTCGAGATTTCTTATCACGCACTTCCATCATTGGAACACTGCGTGGTGTGATAAGAATTTTCCGTATCACTGTAAATGCGAAAGTTTGTGGGTTCGATTCTACTCCAGGAAATGGAATATTTAATTTTTGCATTTTCTAAGCAAAGCACGGCGTTGAGTTTCGCCACTCAACACGTAATGTCTTCATAATTCGGTGGAATGTGAGAAGCGAAGTGTCTACACACCATTTGATGAATTATCTCACTAATTTGCATTCACAACATACTCGTATAATAAACATTTCAGTCACTACCGTCGATATAATGTCCAAAATTGGAGAAATTTTTAATGTATCCGAATATTAAATTTTGAACTATTTAAATCAGCTGTTCGCTATCCATAAAAAGTGTACGGGAGTTACATTTCATACCTACATAGCTTATACTTGAGTCACGGCGGGTACCCGCACACAAAGATGCAATCTGAGACGAGTCGGTCTTGACCTAAAGAAGAATAACTACAAACTACAGCAAAGTTGATTTGCGCAAGCACATACCGACCAGGCATCCGATATACCCGAAAGCCGTGCCCAACACCGTTAAGGAGATATTCTCAAAACCTACGCAATATATGTACGATATAAATTACAATGTATTTTGCTTTATGTTACATAAATCCACAGTAATAAAGATATCTTATCAATAAAACCTAATCAGGTCAATATATTTCAATAAAATTAGAAATCAAGCTTATAGGGATTCCAGCGGATATATGATATAATTTCTCCACGTGCAGACAGAGCGGATTGTGGGCGTTACAAGCTGAATATATAAAGGTAATGTAAATGGAACCTCGCAACAAGAAATCTATTACTGATAATAATGCTAATTTTAAAGTAACGGTTTCCATATCAGAAGTTGCGTCAACCATCCAATATTGGGTCACGGTTCTGACGACCTGCGAGATAAGCCTAAACCGACTGGTTTACTTACTATATTGCCGCTTGTTTCGTTATATTTACATGTACTTTATCTACAGTTTGTTATTTTTATTTATTATGAGATAACAAAGCGTGACACTACGATATTAAGTTTACTTCATATTATTGGGTTATTATTATTAAGGCGAGGTCGTTACTAAGGTACTGTAGTTACCGACTGGTTTAGTTTTTTTGCACTAGGTTACCCGTTAAGTTCCGTATACTATATTTTTTTGTAATTTCTAGTACAGTCTCGATCTAGTTACAAAGATCCTACTTTATTACATAATATTATTTATAGTTATTATAAATGTTAGCTTTAAATCGCAATATGAAGTCAGAAATTAATCTAAACAATATGGCCTTAACTTAAATACAATGTTTTAGATTCATTCATTTTATTTTGATATAAAACGTAATGCGGGCCAATGATCGATGTTATCACTCAATTAAAATGATTCAACATATTGGAGGACGTTGGAGATAGCCTACTTTTGTATTACAAAGGGTTTGCCGAAAAAGGATTATTCTTTATTTACAATTGATACAATTATAACCATCTAATAGATATGTGCTTGATGAAATAAGCGAACAATAGGCCAAGGTCAGAAACGTATTGCGTATAAAAAAACAATAATTACTAATAAATATTTACATTTTTATGATAATATGAATATTAAAATCAACTATAGAGACCTATTCTTAGATATCTACAAATACTTTAAACACTATTCATAATTAATATCATTATATTTGATTACATTTGTATTTTAAATTGACCAAAGGTCGTTGACTGATAGAAGAACAATTAATATCTGGTATATAATCCTTATATTCGTATGTAATATATTAATAGGCTAATTTAAAATTATAGGTTTTTTTCCGCCAGCGAAAGACCGGTACAGCTGTTATGTATTCGCGCGTACTACATATATTTATAAATAACATCCGTACGGAAAGTTTACAGGAGATACATAACCCGAGAGTGAAGGTGCGTGACCGTTGATGATTCACGTCTGTTTTTATTTTTACGTTTTCATCCGTACGAGCTCTCACGCGGCGTCGTAGTGATTATCGAAGCCTTTGAGCATTATTTACTAACAAATGCCTAAGGTTAAATATTCCTAAATTTACACTCTTAAATTGTTGCTAACGTAGAAATCACGTTTGAAGGTTTAAGTCTCAATTGGAGGACATTTTGTATTTAGAATAGAACTGTAGATGTCTATTAAAATAATCAAAATCAAAAATTTTAAACACATTATATAATTACAAAGACATATAAAAGAAAATTCTTTCAATAATAGATAATAATATCATTATTCGTGTTATATACATATTTCCTTATATCTATGTAGTTGCAGGTACAGGCCCTATTTATATTGGAAAATTTATTGAAATGTTTAAAAATAAACTTACTGCGTTTGACCTTTAAATACGACGCCCTGTTCAGTGTTCACGCTCTCGCACCGTGATGTGCTGCGAGTTGCAAGCGTAGCTGGTGCGCGAGTTCAACGAAATTTCATACATAAATCTTATGACTTTAAGACAAAGATATCACTTTCATAATCTTAAATACAGAAACAAAGGATTTTTTTTTCAAGTTCATCTTAAAGGATAGGCGAAAATAAGAACATTTTCTAATTGGCAGTAGTTGGGCCATTCGATTCGTCTAAGCCGATTCTGAACAAATTTTACATGTGGTTTAGTCGTCATTGGCATTTATGGAATTAGCTTTTGGAAAATTCTAATTTCTCGTCCACCAGGCTGTCGTGGCGCAGCGGCACGAGGGTGTGACTGTAACGCGACGGTTGTGGGTTCAATCCCCACTCGAGGGGATATATTTATTCGAGTATGTATTTCTATTTCTTCGCTCTGGTGTCGAGGCAAAGCGCGGCGTTGAGTTCTGCCACTCAACGCGCAATGCTTCTAGAATTTGGCAGAAAGCGGGGAACGGAGTGTATTAACACCTCTGCCTACCCTTCTGTATGCGGGATACAGCGTGAAGCTGATCGATTTGATTTATTTTCTTTCTAATTTCTATCTTTTTCTAATATTTACTATATTTTAAAGGCATTACAATGTACTAAATGGCGGTCTCCATAATGACACCGTTCAGGTGAACGGTACCAACCTTCTCTGAACAAGTTATTGTGTAATTTTACTTTACATAGATACAGAATAGACCAGCATAATATTACACTAACTACAATTAAACGCTTAAAGTTAACCTAATTTTGTTTCCGTAAGGAAACGTTACGACACAGAAATAGACATGTTTAACAAATATTCATGATTCATTATTATTTGGTCTTTGTGTTTTTAAAGATCATTTTTAAAGGACTATCAAATATATTAAATTTTTCAAATGAAGACTTTTGGGTTTTAGGTCGACAAGCAGGTATTTAAATAGTAATTAAAAATGTATAGTTATTAATTAAATAACTGGTTTCAGTAATTCGTTTTTAATAGACTAAGCTTACCTTATATTAATGACTTGAAAAATTACCTATCAATCAATATTGTTCGATGTAATCGTTACTCTAATTAATATTAAAATAGGTTATTTTCATTGCAGTATACATTTTCATTTCAAGGTCAATAATGTGAACGAGCTGGGAAATGGGTTTATAGGGATTACGGCGAAATGTTTATAGGGTTCATGTGAACTCGGCCGTGTTGGAATTACGAGAATTTACGTTCACGAAAAGATGTTCAGAATATCGAGCAATGTGAAAATATCCACCCATTAAGAGATTATTAGCTAATTACTTATTTCATTTGAAAATTGTAGTAATTTACATAAAAATAAATGATTTCTTGTTTCTAAATGAATGTTTACTAAATCATATTTGTGGTGACGCATTCGAAGTAACGAGGTCGTTTACTTGTGAATGCACGATAAATGCCTTAGTGTGTTATTGTTGGTGAGCTTGGATTCACTTTTTAAAACAAAAGATGCATCGGAAATTATTTCTTTGTTATGGATTTTACATCAAGCTTCACGCTGTTTCCCGCAAATAGCATAGGGTTGGCAGAGGGAACCTGGTGTTAGGCACATATACCTTATATTATAGAATTAAAAAAACTCTTTTTTATAATGAAGTTACGTGAAAGAAATAATGTAGGAAAATACACTAGCTTAAACAAGTTATTGGGTTAGTAATACGTTTCCATGGCAACAGTCGGGACTCAATTTTAAAAACATCGATATTGTTATATTTATTTAATTGATAATTATGACCCCCCGCAGCTCTTTCACTATCATACGGTCGATTCGAATGAAAAAAAAAAAAACAAAACAATCGTGACCCCGACGTCGACAATCGACATGCAGTTCAGTTTACTTGAAATTAATATTGGAAATTACCGACAAAATCGTTGCTTTGTAAATATATGAAAGATATGTCGCAGTCTACTTATATGTAATTATTTTATATGACATTTAATAAATACTGTCGATCTGGAGTAATGGTTGGCTAAAGCATTATTAACAGAGAAAATAACGTGATTTTTTATCTCCGATTGAGGTTATTATTAAATTGTAGGTATTAATGAAATTTTTATATTTGTGAGTATTTCTTCGTAAGGAATAAACTTTAAGTATCCCATCCAATATTAAACGGTAAACTGGCGATAGTTTGTATGTTTAAAAAGTTCGCTTAGCAAGTACTATGAAAGTTTGTATCGCGAGCATTTAATAGTACCGCGTATTTTGGCCGAGTGTGATGCAATTCGCAATGCAAGGGGCCTCGCCTGCGCCGGCCGCAGGGCCCGCGGGGCCTCGGGGGGGCCTCACTGACACACTGTACAGTTAAAATAAAATATATACAGTACCTTGATAAAGTCCTCAAAGCCGCGCGCGAATCGTGCGTGTAACGATGCGGTCGGAACAGAATGTACACCGCCAACGCCGTTCAAAGATTGACTGATGCTCCGACGGCGTGCTGGTGAATATATGCGCGCGCATCTCTTGCGCTTGCGTGGAGGGAGAACCGCGTACAGTCGACCACACAGCGGTGGTCCCCCAGTCATTCAGAAGCACTAGTGCGTTGCGACATCTTAGTAGACCACCGTACACCCATCAGCGACATCGGATGTCCCATACCATTAAATTGTTCTGACAAATTGGAGCAGGTAATGGTTCCCACTTCGGACGATTGGAGGTGATTGTTTGGGAAGTCCGCGGTCCCCCAGGGTCCCGGGCTCGGCCCGATACTGACCAGTATGATACTCGAATAGTAAACAACTTTTGAAAGATGCATGTTTGCGTGGGAAAATTTCAATTTATCTGCATTGCCGGAAACTGCGCGTTGCGGGAAGCGCGGACCGTTGTTAAATAGTTCAAATTTGTTGTCGACAGTTTGATTAAGAGACAGGAAAAACTGAGACACATTGCAAAAAATGCATCTAACTTGTTTGCGTTTAATTTTTATAAATTAATTGCATTTTCAGCTTCTCGCTGTATCCTGCACACAGCAGGGTAGGCAAAAGGAACCTAGTCCAGTGTTAAGACACTCCGTTCCCCACTTTCTGCCAAACTCTGGTATTTTCATTTACAATATAATTATAAAGAGAATCTTAAGACTTAAGACTTAATTCACTTTGTTAGTCATTTCCTAGCCTTATTCATTAATTTAGGCTCGAGTAAGATCAAATTTATATCTTTTTTTTATTTATATATTTATGTAAGTGCAATAGATCATTCTTGTATAAATAAATTTAAATATAATATCGTAATATACAAGTCGATAGTTGATTCTGCATTTCTCAGTATTTTCCTGTTATTTTTGCAAGTGCCATACCAATTATTTATTAATAATATCTTTTATGACTTTTTACATATTCATTTATTATTACTGTATAAGTTTTAAACATATTTCGAAGTTCGGCCAAAATTGTGATAATTGGTCTGTTTTACTCAGAATACTCGTACTTAATCAGGTTTTACAGGGTGCCTTGTTGGGAACCTCTAATGCTTTATCAGAGTGGAAAGTTGAGAATGGGAACTAAAATTAGTGACTGTGAACATGAAGCCATGTATTGATTAAAACACATCAATTAATAAAAGATACGTTCACCTTTGTAAACTATATGTTTCTTATTGTTGTTTTCTTATGTATATTTTGTGCAATAAAGAATATTATATCTCTAAAGAATAATAAAAAACACAGTAAGTTTATATTGATACAATACATATAAACGTATGCTATGGTTACGTTACAATCTGTTACTATAAATACATATAATTCGCAATTGTTTATTATCAAAAATTGTTTTTCTTTTTTAATTTAGATCCAACGATTTTCAAAATGTAGTGACCTTAATTGAACAAAAACAATATATATTAACTACAAAAAAAATTAAATAATTGGCTACAAATGCATTAGTTAAAGGTTTCAGCTAACAACATGCTATTACAAGAAAGTATATAAACAGTTTCGAATTGTTTAAAAGCGATGCAAAAGATATAGAAACATAGCGGTTGGGTTGTACAAGAATTGAATAGAATAGGAGACGGTAATTGTGAACGGTATTGCGTGTGCGAACTACTGTTCCGACGACAGAAAAGAAAAGGTTTTTTAGACCATATGTGGATTTACTATAATAAGCTGAAGTGGAATATATTGGAAAAACACTCAAAAACTACGTGGAAAAACTTAAGTAGAAAATTATACCCCTTTACTCATCAGACTCCTTTTGTTTTACATTATATTCGAACAAGAACAATACTCTTAATGTTCCAATTTTTTTTGAAAAAAAGTTGATATTTAAAATTTACTAACAAAAGATGCCAACATATTGTTCCTTGTAATGGACAATACTTTAAAGGAATTGACTTATGCTTTAAAAAAGGTTTTTATATGTTAAAAAAACTGCAAGTACTTATTCAAGGTCATGTAACATTGAGATAAATTTAGCATATTTTCTTGTAGTATTTATTATAACTAATATAAGAACAGTCGGCACGAACAAACACAATGTTTCAGTGACAGTTTACATAATGTTTATTTTTTATAGTTATTATTACATACATTGTAAATAGTATGAAAAAACTTCATAGACCTCCGTACTACCTGTTATCAATATAAACAGATACTTACACACGATTGTGAAGATAATGAACAAATATGGACGATAAAAGTTGCGCTGTTTTGACTGAACTCGCAGTTTTCTTTGTACAATAGAATTGTTTAATTTGGTAAATTTGTTATTTTTTATGTACCTACATTTTTGTTTGTTTATAGAACGCGTGCGATAGCTTAAATAGTTTGTAGTACTTTTTTTTTGCTAAATTAATTCGTTTCTAAGCTCACTTCATACGATCACGCTTAACACGTTCACTGTGCATGCCCCATCGGTGGGGGCATTTTCAGTTACTCGTATATGCATCGTACGTGCATTCCCCATGGATGGGGCATGAGCTTCATACTAGTTTATAGGCACATTTAGCTTGGGGCATGAAACCAAGAAGAAGAGAGTAGAAAGAACAGCAGCTGCAGCAAGAATACTTGCATGTCCCACGGGTGGGTCATTCGCCATACTAGTATTATTTATTTTATACATAACAAAACAAATTACCCTAAATTTGCACGTACGAGATTTCCTCCATAATTTTAGCTACACAGTGAACGTGTTAATATGATTTCGTGTGTACTCCCACCTAGTAGGTACCTTCTCCCATTTAAAACGCCTCTTTACAAATTAAACATTTGCCTCGAACGGCCAGCTGATGGTAAGCGTGACCTTCATCCACACCTGCAACCCGTAGTGATGGAGGAGGTGTGGCCGGACCCTGGGCACTGCTTGTCAACAATATGATGTGACGGTAGACATCTTCATGTCTGTTAGGAAGAGTAAGGCCGACTTCACTGTCTCGAGATGGTACTAAACAGCGTTTAAGTGCGAATAAAGATGATAGCACCGAAATGAAGGTGAGGAAGAAGTAATGCAGTGATTACGTTAGTCTCAAAGTACATTAAAAATAACTCTGTTTTACCACATTATTGGATATTTGGTAGTGTTTTTTTGGCATGATAGTGGTTGCGAGCCAGACGGCGGAAGACACTTCTAACCCGGTCCCCTCACAGGGGAATTGAATTGACAATCGTTGTGTTTTTGCAGTTTTTTTAGATCTAGAAAATAAAGTTATTGGCATTCCATATTTTACCCAAGTGACAGGAAACCAATCAGTAAAAGTTAAATTAATAAATTAAGAGATCTTGTAAAGATGTCTCAGAGGAAAAGGAAAATTTGGTCAAAAATAAATTCGTTATTAGGTATACGTTGTTTATAGACAGCTATTATAGAAATAATTATAGAAATTCAGAGTTAAAATTATGATAATTTAAAAAAGCCAAACGGTATAAAATGTCAGACCATCTGCCAAAAAATGATTTCAGTAAAGCTATACACATATAAGTTCGTATTACCGTTCGTTCACTTTACTCTTTTTAACCGACGAGAATCCAAAGGAGGTACTCAAGTTGATGCGTAATTATTTTTTGATATTTAATCTTTTTTTTAATGAGTAGTTTGTAATTGATATTTTTTTTATTGAATATGGCCGTCTCCAGAGGTATATGAACTTTATGGGACTTTTAACCTATATGAACTTTATGGGACTTTGAGGCACTTTTTGAAAAATCTACAAACTAAAAGGTTAATATATATTTACCTACACTTATCTACTTTCATACTTTTTCTGTAGTTCAGTTATACTTCAGTTAATAATATTGCTTCTTATTATAAATTTAAATAATCTTCTGTGTTATTGCAAAAGTAGTCAGGGAGAATCTAGTGATAAGACACTCTGTTTACGGCTTTTTATAAGATGCATCTAATGCTTTATCAAATGAAGACTAATAAGACCGTAGTGTCAAAAGGGAAAAATATCTCCATTATTTAAATTATTTTCTTTTCCTTATTTTTTTGTCTGCCACTGAACAAGGAACGAACGATCTAGAAAATTTAACAAAAAGTGCGGATCCCAATTTACACTGGGATCCTACCTTATTCGGCTAAAAATGTGAAATTACAAAAAATAAGGAAAATATAAACGAAAACGATTTGAACCCAGAACGGTCACGCGCTCACTGTATCGTTTCGCCTTAAATTTATACAGTGAATAAAAAATATTTATCATGGAGTGTGTGTAAATTGCCATATATTAAGCAAGTAACTAACTAACTGACTAACTTTTATACAAAGAAGTGTGAATACAATTTTCGGATTTTTCCACACAATTACTGCTTGCCAAGTTGACTAAACGTGAATGACATATTAAAGAAAAATTTAAGAGACCATGACAGTTGCCTTCTTGTGAAGAAAAATGAAGGAAAATAAGATAATTTATATTATTACATTTTAAATTTGTTACAAGGTCTACATTACTTACTTGTAGGTTTAACAATTTTCTATATTTTACTTGTATAGAAAATAATTAAAATAAACGTGACTATTATTATATTTTTAAATTATTTTTGTTAATTTGTATTTAGTTACACATTAGTTGAAAAACATATTTTTCTTTATGGTGCTTAGGATTTTTGTTAAATTGACTATTAGGGTTTTTAAATCTATGGTGACGCAATAGAACAGCGCCTGTCTGTAAAATGTTATTATATACTAGTGGGCGCGCGCAGCTTCGGCTGCCTATTGGACCCTTAGGGGGTAAATTATAATAAACCACGAAACACATGTTTAATGATATGTTTTTAAGAGTCTCAATTTCAAATTTTATAAAAATCCGTGGCCATTTTATGATTTTTCTATATTAACTTTCAACCCCTTATTTGTACCCCGAGGGGATGAATTAAAATGAACCACGAAACATGTATTCAATGAAATATTTTTAAGAGTCTAAATTTCAAATTTTATAAAAATCGGTGCCGATTTAATTTTTTTCCCATACAAACTTTCAACTCCTATATCGCCCCTTTAGGGTTAAAATTTTTCAAAATCCTTTCTTAGTGGACGTCCAGATTACGAAAGTAAACATCTGTTCAAATTTCACGTTTTTATCGTCAACGGTTACGACTGTGCGTGCGTCTTACCTCAGTCAGTGAGGACAAGTCCTTTTATATATATAGAAGATATTATTTAAATTATTTAATCATTATCGAGCTTGTATTAGAAACTGCGGTGTGAAAAAGAGTTGGTATTCACTAAGTTCTCCAGCTTATACTGGGTATGCGGGAAGAAATTTTATCGGAAACTTAGTGACATTTTTCTCCGTTCTCTTTTTTTAAAGAGAGAGAAGGAAGAGAGGAACACGTAATCCTAGTGTAGAATCAGATTCTTTCAAAGTATGTAATATTATTTGCTATGATTTGGATCCTAACACGTAAAGTAAAGTACAAAGAGCATGACTTTCTTGTTGACTCATGTTTGAAGAACTGCCTTCCGAGCCCGTGGTAGCTGCCCGCAGATATGGCCCACTATTGCTATTTCTTATGTAACTTCTTTTGACAATTTAAGTCATTTTAGCAAAAATAAAATAAAATTAGCTTCACGCAGTTTCCCTCACACTTAAGTGAAGGCAGAGCGCACCTAGTTTTAAGACACTTCGTTCCTCACCTACCCTATATATAACAAATATCAATATAAAAAGAGAGTTATGGAAGCAAAAATATCGCACGTATTATAATAAAACAAATAGCGTCGTAACAAAGAATACAATTTTAATACATATGGTGCACTGGGCTATAGGAACGTGAAATATTTGGTTTTCTATTTCAAACCCTGTTATTGGCTTTGAAATAGAAAACCTGTAAAATCTATTATTCTTTTTTTCAATTCCGGTTATTTCTCACATTAGCTAGTGCTGGTATTAGAATAAATCTCTAAATAAAAGCTGAAAATGAATATGCGCTCTGCAATTTTTATCCATTTCTATATAGCATTTATAACGTAACCAAAACCCAACCACGCAACATCTTTCGTAAAACCAGGAAAAAGTTAATATATCTATCTGTTTAGCCACTGGGTGCGGGAAGCGCAAGACCAATTGTCTTGGAAAATTTTGAGGGACGTCTCTGTCCAGCATTGGACTTCTTTGTACCAACGCTGGCTGGATTGAGGACAATGTTACGAATTATGAATATAACTAACTTTTTAACCGACTTCAGTAAAGAAAAGGAGGTTATCAGTTCGACTAATTTTTTTTTTCCAAACTCGGATTTGAAGCCACTACCGTCACACGTAGCGAGTCACAGCTCAACTAGTCTACAATATTGTAATACACTTTAGTAGATAAATATTTATTAAAATCTAAATAACTTTGAGACTAGTCGTCCTGCATAGGCACAAAGAGTGACTCTCCACTCGATATTTATTGAAATTTATATTGTCATTTCTTCGCCCTGGCGTCGAAGCAAGGCGCCAGTTACAAACTATATGGTTCCTGTATTTACATTTTTGTTACATAACAATCTATAAAGAAAAAAAATGACTAAACCTCTTTTTATAGCGAATATTAAATATTTTCTAATAGAACACGTCGTTTTATACCTTTTATAAAGATTAGCTTATTACGGAATTATAAAAAAAAATATGCATTTACTGCATTGCAAGTTGGGCCAATCATGGCCCAAGTATATTCTTTCTAAATCCTTTAGCAAAATTCGTTGGGATAGATTGGCCAAATGTGTGCTTGTTTTTCCATAGAGCTGTTACATCATCGTGACTGGGTGGTACTTCATTAGGGAGAGTGAAGCAAACAAAGAACGAAATACAGTTCCTGGCTTCTAGTGTGTCTATACTACGTAGCTATAGTCTTCCTTGCTTAGTTCATTAATTCTAACATATTTTGGAAAATATATACAATTATACAATTTTGTGCTATAAGTTTACTTATTTGTTTGATATACTAGTATAATTTGTGGTGTTTCTTGGTGCAAAAGCACATATAATAAAAAAAACTAATTGAGTGTATATTTTAATTTTTTTAGCTTCACGCTGTATTTTGGTCATAGCAGGGTAGGCAGAGGGAACCTTGAAACTTAATGTTATTAGATACTCCATTCCCATTAAGACACTAAAGTTACCAACTTTCCGCCGAATACTCGTTAATTACAAAATGGCGGAACTCAAAGCCGCGCTTTGGCTTGTTACCATTGCGAGAAAATGAAAATGTTAAATATTTCATTACCTGGAGCGGGAATCGAACCTACAACCGTCGAGTTGACAGTCACACGACACGACACAGACAAAAATAGTAGAGTAATAAAAATATATTCATATGAAACAGTAAAAAAAACATTTATGAATGAATTATTATTCATTAATATTTTCAACACGCAATGGTAACGGAGTGTCTTAACAATATGTTTCCTTCGCCTACCCTGCCATGTGGAGCTGAAAAAAAAATAGTACATAATATCCATTGATAGAATAAATCGTGACATCCCAATTGATTTACAAGTATGTATATGAATGACTATATATTAGTATAGATATATAATAAATGTAAAATACTTTGTTTAAAACAATACCCAAACAACAATGGCGTCCACGTTTATACCTGAATTAACTGATTTGCTTTTCACATTTGTTTTGTTATTCATTTCAAACAATGTAACAAAATGTTATCAGCGTTCGCTTTATTATCTTTACTTTTATAGTTACTAACCTTATATGTACAAGTGATTATTACCTATAGTTTTATGTTTTTTTTAAATCTGAGTCTAAAAGAATCATAAAATTCATGCTTTTTCAAAGTCCAAAGTCACTGACGTTGCACGAAGAATCAGCACGCTAAAGTGGAACTGGGCCGACCATGACTCCAGACGTACCGACGATCGATGGAGCCGATACGTGCTAGAGTGGAGACCACGCTTAGGCAAGCGGAGTGTAGGACACCCTGCAGCACGATGGACAGACGATTTAAAGAAGGTGGCGCTTGATGAGGGAGACCTAAACCTACTAGGGAGCAGTGGACGGCGATAGGCTGATTAAAAAAATGCTTTTTCACAATTGCCAAAATATATTTTAAATAATAACCTATGAGGCCAGTGGATTTCTTCGCTCTGATGGCGAGGTAAAGTGCGGCGTTGAGTTCCTCCACTCAACACAGAATTCGGCGGAAAATGGGGAATGGAGTGTCTTAACATTAGGTTCCCTCTGCCTACCGTGCCGTGTTTGCGATACAGCTCGAAACTGGAAAAAAAACTTAAATTAACCTGTAAATACATATGTATATATTTCTATACTTTTTTAATCATTCGTCCAAACTAAATTTTCCGCTAAAATATACCGCTGAGTCTTTGTGGCGAGTTCTAACGTCGTACGTATTTATTTAACCAAAAAAATGCATAGTATGCAAGAGCAAGTGATTGAAAAAAGTAGAAACATATTAATGCTTTTTCCCGAAATGCATTGCAAAGGGATCGTGTGCAAACTGTTAAGACAGTTCGTTCCCTCCTTTTTTTCCCTAAGTTTCGAGACATTGCACGTCGAGTAGCGGAACTCAAGACTCCGCTTTGTCTAAGAGTGAGGATAATGAAAATAAATTTAATAATTTTAGCATTTTTTTTTTGTTCTATCTTTGATCAAGACTAGATTAGTAACTAAAATAGTTCCATTCTCATCATAACCGTTACTTCATTATTTTTTTTATTTTAAAGAGGCTATCGTGGCCCAAAGGTGTGCCTGTAACGCGACGGTTGTAGCTTCAATCCCCACTCGAGGAAATGAAATATTTATTTAAATTTATATTTCCATTTCTTCGCTCTGATGTCGAGGCAAATCAACACGCAAAGCCTCCAAAATTTGGTGGAGAGTGGAGAACAGAGTGTCTTAACACTAGGTTTCCTATACCCTGGTGAGTGCGGCATACAGCGTGAAGCTGATTTTTTTTTAAATTTTTAACTGACATTCCGTAGATTAGGTAGAAAACGACCGCAGATTCAAATCCTGCCCTTTTCAAATTATTATAAAACAATTAAGTAGGTATGATTTTAGGATATATAAAAAAATATTTTTAAACTGTTTATCACTTAAGAACTATATATTATACTCTACCACCATAGCCACTGTTAGCCTGTCTGTGTACTGACAGATACGTGTCTAGAAATAGATTTTAAATTATGCTAGTCGAGAATATTTTTCATTAGGACTGTCAATATGTTACTATTATGCATAGTATAATACAATACTAATATTCTACTAATTATACCTGCGGCTTCACACCCATGGTCGTATGGAAATTTTCTTAGAGCTGTGCATAATATATGACATAATCCACAGATACATTTGTTTATATCGAAGCTATTATATATTTTCACTATAAATGAATTTTCCAGAAAAAAAATACTTTTTAAATTCCAGCATATATATATATATATATATAGTTCTTGAGATCATTTTAGTGCGATCAACCAAACGTACCTTGCAGTTTTATAATATGACGCTTAAATGAGTATTTAGTAGCCAGATGTATAAAATAAAAATAAAATAATCATATATTTGTAATTATAATACCTATAATATAAAGTGGGGACTTCCGTTGGGTATACCTACATGTGACGAACGAAAAACTACTGGAATTTGAATGACTAATTAATGTGACACCCCGTGTATTACGAAAATTAGTCGATTTAGGTCAATTGTTCATTATCAACAATGTTTATACCTTGTATTTGTATCATTTACGTTTAGTTTTAACCTTCCAATATGACTCCATATTGGAATGAGTTATTGTAATTCCGGTGTTAAGTTTCGCCACTCATCACGGAATGTAAAGATTTTAAGCAGAGAACGAAGAACATAGTGTTTTGTCACTAATATTGTCTTGGTTCTACAGCAGAAGCTTAAAAAATGTTGTAGCTTAATTAATATTGTAACGAGGCGTAATCGAATCTACACTGAGATGTAGCATTTAGACTTATCTGCTTTTCAATTGTTTATTATATTTATATATTACAACAAGAGCCGCGCCTGAGATGGTTTGGCCATGTTACCCGTCGGAATAAGAACTATGTCGGATGCAAGTGCCTTGCTATACCAGTTCCTGGAACGAGACCTCCAGGACGCCCAAGGAAGCGCTGGTTGGATGTCGTGATGCAGGATATGAGAGCCAATGATCTAACCACCGAGAACACAAAAGTAGTAAAGAGTAGGAAGGCAGACTTAATGATTAACGCCAGTATTAATGAAGAAGATTTCAACAAATATACAACCTTCCTTCGTCTCGTCGTCGGTACCAAAATCTGAAGATAAGATGACTTAAAATATTTATTATTTCATAAAATCTAAAACTTAAAACAGGTTATTTTACCATTATTGCAAATAAAAACTTAGGCATCCGCTATAATCAAAGCATATATCTACAAAATTGTAGTTCAGTATATTTAAAAGTATTAAAAATTAAAATTACATTAAATCCTGCTGCATTTCGCATATTGCGGGGTGGGCAGAAGGAATCTAGTGCTAAGATATTCTATTCCCAAGTTTGTGCTGAATTTTTCGAGACATAGTGTGTTGAGTGACGAAACTCAACGCCGAGCCTTGTGGCCAGGGCGAAGAAACGAATATATTAATAAATAACAATTGATTCCCTCGAGTGGGGGTCGAACCCACGACCATCACACACAGTATTATAAACTAAATCAATTTACATTATAGAGGCCGAGTCTAAAACAAGCTAAACACTTAGCAGAGGAAAAACATTATTTTCGTTTTCCATTGTGTTCTCAGTAATTGTCACTTAAAGATGATTAGTTAATTAACTTTTCAAAGTATCATTTAACTTTGGTTTACGTACTTGTTATCTACATCTTAATTGCTATACTGGTTTTCTTGATGGAATAGAAAAAGTCGAATAAATGCGCAATATTAAGAATTACAATTAGGTCTTCGTTAAAAGTACGTAAATGTTTTTAAAAATATGATAAAAAATGTAAAATAAATTCGTTTCGAGGATGTGACTGTACTGCGACGGGAGTGGTTTCTATGCCCACTCGGGGGAATGCATAATTAATTATTTATTCAAATTCAAATTCAAAATATTCTTTATTCAAATAAACTTATAATAAGCACTTTTGAATCGTCGAATGAACATATGAACAAAAAGCTACCACCGGTTCGGAAGGCAGTTCTGCTGAGAAGAGCCGGCAAGAAACTCAACAGTTGCTCTTTTCAAAATCAATGGTACAAGCTATTACATTAGCTGGCAGCTATCCTGCATTACATTCAATAGACATTAATTCCATACATGTTTGTCCTCTAAATATTCTTGAACAGTGTAATACGCTTTACTTGTCAGAATTTTTTTTACTGATATTTTAAATTTTGGAAGTGGCAAACCTAGAATACACTGCGGAATTTTATTATATAGACGTATGCTCAGACATAAAAGATTTATTAACTTTTTGGAGGCGAAAACTTGGAGTAACCATCTTATCTTTATTTCTCGTTCCTATCGTATGATTGTCACTATGTTTACTATGACAATCTATATTTTGTCGGAAAAAGAGAATATTATAGTATATAAATTGGGAAGCAACTAGTAAGTATACCTGCATCTATTTATTACTTCTGCCACTCAACACGTGTCTTAACACTAGAGTTCGCTCTGCCTACCTGGATACAGCATGAAGTTGAAAAAACAATCAAAATTTGTATTTAACCAGGGAAAAACAGAAGGAGATTTCTCGTATAAGACGTAGGATTGAAGGTATGAAATAAAACTGGTACAAGAATTTTCTTTAGGTAACAGTAAAGAATTATTATAATATGGTAAACGTAAAACTGTGGAATTTATAATGTGGAGAATCACTGACTTAGTACTCCATCATTCATACCTGACTTGACCTGACTTTCCAATGTCGTAAGATATGGTAGATTTTCAACAAGAACATTTTTTCATATGAGCACAAGCTTAAATTTATTTTGGATCTCAACTGGTCCTTGTATGTTTTTAAAAATATATATTAAATATATTCTATATATATGTATATTTGTGTAATAAAATCATTCCAATAGTTTAATTGTCCAGTATTACTGTATACAAAATTAGTTGTATATAGGGCTGGCTATATGTATAGGGCTTGTTTTTTCTTTTTGAATTAATCTATGGCATTGTATACAAAACAAAAAAAATTTTACACCCAAATTGGAACAATGTCTTTAGCTTATTACAGAATACTTGTCGTAACCTCATTTTTTAATGAATGGAGATAACAAGAAGGTTAACAATTTTAACTATCAATTAAAATTGAACACGTTCGGAAATTATTTCATTATTAATGAATATATTAATTACAAATAATAACGATAAATAGGTTTTGTCTTTCGGATTTTTTTATAGGAAGGTACTACGGACAGTAAAAATCTTCTTGAAGTTAAAAGTAAATGCAAATGCTAGTATTAATTGTTATTGTAGGTCTAACGATTTTATTAGAATCATAAACATATATTTTCAAAACTATTATGAAGCTTATTTAACATAAGTTTGTAACTTATGTTTGTAGTGATTATACTCTGTGATATATCGGAAAAATTCGAATATTGTTCCTTTATTTATACTGTAAGTTTTAATTTCTTGACAAATTTCATCATTTCAGACCAAAAAGTATATTACGTTTAGGTATACAGTTTAGTTCACCGATTAATTTAAATACCACGAAAAAATCACGGTAAAGATATATAAAATTTTAAAAATATTCATAAAACAATTTAAAAAATTGCGTCCATTGATTTTAAGCATATTCCTATGGAGTATGAGGAATTCGTGAACTTTGAACGAATCTGAATAAAATCTATTCAGATGAACTAAATTGAATTAGAGTAGCTCTCAAATGAAATTAGAATTGCAGTACCGTATTCATTTATGTTGAAAAGATTAGACCAAAACCACTTCGGAAACTTTTTACTGAATTGAAGCGAACGTAGAGAAAACGGATATTGGATAGAATGCTATTGAAATAAAAATTCTAAACACCGATATGGCTATTACACTCGAATGAATTTGCAATTAAATTGTATACAAAGTTTCTGATTTTATGTTTGTTTCTGCTGAACAAATACCGTAGGTAAAAAGTTCAAATTCCATTCATTCATGGAAATTCATTCAAATTCCGTTCATCCAAATAATCGGAGTTGTGGGTTCAATAACCACTTAGGGACATGTTCATATAAATTAAATGTTATCCCCACTCTACCAGAGCCCTTATTTTCGACATTCTAACATTTGTCTCATCTTGAAAAGTAGTGTAAAATGTGGTTGCATTTTCTCCCGCTGTTCGCAGGTTCCCTCTACCTACCCTGCTATGATGGATTATTTTATAGATATATTATTTTATAGATTAAAATTATTATTAAGCTGAATCAGAAAAATATAGACAAACCTCTTCTTATTACTTTTGTTATTGTTATTATTTCTAGAAATATAATTAATTTTACAGATATTTTCAAGGATTTTTTTAATTGCAAGGTGATTTTTATTGCGTCATTGTCACTACAACGCCAAATTACCGGAAGCAGGTAAAAGTTTTTATAATAAATATATTGAAATTAACTTGAGGTTTATATTTCGAATGAAGGTATTTTGAATTGAGTGTGATTAATAAAAAGGATAAATTCAGGAAAATCAAAAAGGTCCTGTAATTTTTTACTTGTTTGAATAATCAATTACAGTACTAAACCAAAAAATAAAGCTTAAAATAATGTAATATTTTTGTGTTGGATAGTTCCTCTATCGAGGAAGGCGATATATGTAGTTTTATTATATAATAAATAGTTTCGATGTAACCCACTGTACTGAAAAACATCAAAATTACTTGCATATTTTGAATCTGTAATACATTACTTTAAGTAATTCTATTTGACCTAAGGGACATATTTAAAAGTTAACTAAAGCATTCTAAATGTAGTATATATGAGAGTATATACATAGAAAGACAAGGTCACGTAGAAAAGGTTTACTGTTCCTAAAGTCTAATTGCCATTACTTCGCCTACTACTTCGCCTGTAAATCAATATTTATTATTAACTTGCATTATATATCTGGGGCCGTCGTGGTGCAGCGGCACAAGGTGGGTTCAATCCTCACTCGAGGAAGTGAAATATTTATTTACGTTTAAAACATATATTTCCGCTCTGATGTCGAGGCAAAGCGCGGCGTGAAGTTCTGCCACTCCAAACGCAATGCCTCCAGAATTCGGCACAAAGTGGAGAACGGAGTGTCTTAACACTAGGTTCCCGCTACGTACTCTGCTGTGTGCGGGATGCAGCGTGAAACTAAAAAATAAACTTGCATTATACATCTACTACGTACAACTCTGAAGAATCCTACGTATATTAAATTTATTAGGACAAATTAGCATTATTTTCCCAATTTTCCATACAACATTGATCTTCACATAAAAAGCACGGACAGCCAGCGTGACGAACTATGTACTAATATAATCTATGCTAATGGGAACCTCGCAGGTCCTGCGGTACTTTGTTTACATATATCCGGTTTGTGCCGGCGCTGTATTCGCCAATTAGAGCCTCCGTTGAATGAACCTGAAATCAAGATTGCTAACGATACAGATTTTAAGGTAAATAATATATGTATGTTTGTCTACGCTGAACAAATATCTACTGAACTTGTTTATAAATATGATAAAGACGATTTCAGATTATATTGTAGCAATGTATATATATGTTCTCGTGAATTTTTCCTTTTGTCACTAAGCGGTAAGGAAAAATATTATTTATATTATTGCTATATTTTTTGCTAATAGTCACGTGTCGTCTGAATAAATCTAGACAATATTTATTTTATAATATAGATTCCTTTAATAAATATTAAAAATAATCCTAGTCTTTGGTTGTAGGTTTAAATTGTGCGAAGACTATTTTCTTTTCTATAGTTAAAAGTAACAACCAATAGTCTTTCTCTTTATAACACTTCAAGTACGTCTTCAAAAAAAGTCAGTTAAATATTTAAAAAAAAAAACATAATAAAATATATTCGCCATTTATAAAACATCTAGAATGAAAATACACGGCGTTGAGTTTCGTTATTCAGCACGTGATGCTTCCAGAATTCGGCGGAGAGTGGGGAACGGAGTGTCTCAACACTATATTCCCTCTGCTGTGAAGCTCTGCGGGAAGCTGATTTGATTTTTTTTTAATCAAAATAGCAAAAGTAGGAAGATCAAATATTACAGATAAACACTTGTTAATTAATACCTTTAAGATATCGTCTAAATAAATGATTACTCTATACTTTTAGCCAATAAGTCCAACAAACTTGTTTAAGCTAGTTCGTCGTCGTTTTTATAACATTTAATATTGAGCTATGTTCAATTTTAAACAAGCCGCAGTAGTAAATGTGACAAGGATCACGAGTTTCATTTAAGGATTAAATATAATTTACCTGTTTATTTTCTATATTAATATTATAAAGTTGAAAAAATTTGGTTGTGGAAGACGCTAATCTCAGGAACTAGTGATTTAAATTGTTAAATTACTATAGTATTGGAGAGTTACTTAATCGTCTCGTAGTTACTTAGGTTTCGATTAGGAATTCACACAGATATCGACGGACGGAGTGTCTTGACACTGATTTTTCTGTGCATACCCTGCCATGTACGCTATCACTTATTACCATAATTTTCTTATTAACTTAATATAAAATATTTACGAGTATTTACATTTAAATTTCCATTTCTTCGCTCTGGTGTCGTTGCAAAACGCGGCGTTGAGTTCTGCCACTCAACACGCAATGCCTTCAGAAATATGCAGAAAGTGGGGAATGGAGTGACTTCACACTTGGTTCCCTCTGCCTACCCTGCTGTGTGCGGGATACAGCGTGAAGTTGATTTATTTATTTATAATTTTCTCATAATTTAACTATAAACGTTTTACAGTTAACTGAACTTGACAGAGTTGTCAGGTCGCACTCATTGCCTTGTGATACAAACCAGTATTGGGACCTTGTCGACAGTCGCAGTGACATTGGCGTTTATGCTGGGATGTACGTGATACTGTAATACATCGAGCTAAATACCTTTTTTTCCCTAGCCTGTACTGTCTCATTGTTGGGCAAAAGCCTCCCTTCATTTTTTCCACTCTGATCTGTTTCGTGCTATTGAGCATCAGTCAGGCTTGTAATGGTCCAACTCGTCTCGCCATCTCCATTTCCGTCTAGCAATTCTCCTTTTAGAGTTTGGTATGCAGCTGGTAGAAGATTTCGCCCAAGTCTCTACAGGTATGCGGCAGACGTGTCTGGCCCAGTCCCATTTCGGGGTAGCGGCTTTCATATACACGTCAGCGAATTTTGTGCGAGAGCGCAGTTGGGTGTTTCGGATTTACTAAATATCTTACTATGACTTATTTATTTATTTATTTTTCAGCTTCACGCTGTAACCCAGAATTCTGCAGAAACCGGGGAACGGAGTGTCTTAATACTAGGTTCCCTCTGCCTACCCTGCTGTGGGATACAGCGTGAAGCGCGAAAATCATTTGATGTACACTCACAATGGTTAGCCACTTACTTACCTCCTGCACTCAAGAATGTGTCATGTCATTATATGTCATACACACATGACATGTTAGTTGAATTAATAGGTATACAATAGATAGTTTTTTCATACAACGTGACATTGGCAAAATGAATTGTGCTACACTGGCACGCTCGAAACGCTATATATCAAGAATTCAATTCAATAGATAGTTCTGCCAACCAATTTTTTTGGTCTAGTCTCATTTGATGTTCTTTATTTACAGAATTAAATAATTAATAAATATTAATCAATTAGAATCATATAGACAATATTGACGATTATATAAGTCCTATAAAATTCACATTACAACTTGCCAACACATAATTGAGCCAAACTAACAAAAAATTCTTAGATGCTCTCTTCAAATATTCAATTCAATGGAAAATTTTGTGGCGCTATATTTATACAGCAATCCAAATGTTGTCGTGGGACAGATGGTACATTTGATTTTTTTTAGGTTCACGCTGTATCAGACAGATATATAGGCAGACAGAACTTAGGTACCTAGTGTTAAAGCACTCCGTTCTCCATTAAACCACTTCTTTTCCCTACTTCCGACGAAAACTTGAGGGATGGCGAGAGGTGTATCGAAATGAAAAAATGTAATATTCGATCTCGAACCTATAACCGACCTGTTTACATTCGCACGCTTGTACTTATGGGCTTCGAAGGCCTCTTTACGGCGATACATTTGATATATAAGTGTAAATCAAATTTAGAGATGCGTTACTAGTGATACAAAAAATATATATAGTAACATTTTGCATATTTGTCTTTCTGCTATTTCTTTCTCGACGATATTCATATCTTATACTTAGTGGGGTGGTCACTGGCAGACGTGGGCGGCAGATATCAACACCGCGCTACATTTGTCTACCAGGGCGGAGAAATATAAAAATATATATAATCATTCCCCCGAATGGAATCGAACCTACAACCATCGTGTTTACAGTGTTTATATTATTTATATTATACACCAATACTTAGAATTTACGACGTAATTTCCTTGAATATTATTTATCAAACATCACCCTGACCTATCTTATCCTAATTTACGCATTCGATAGTTCAATTTAGGCATACACAATAACAAGGCACAAATACATATATAGGTATATTTTATTAGCTTCACGCTGTATCCCGCACATAGCGGGGTATGCTGAAGAAACCTGGGAACCTAGTGTCAAGACACTTTGTTTCCATTAAGACAACCGTGCCCCACTTTCCGACAAATTCTGTAGGCATAATCTGTTGAGTAGCGGAACTCAACGCCGTTTCGGCCTCGTTACCAGAGCGAAGTAATTAAAATATTAAATATTTTATTCCTGTGAGTGAGAATCAAATCCACAACGTATTCATGCTTAAGCCCCCGAGCCACGACGCCCTCCATCATTCCGTCATCGAATTTTAATACATTTATTTTCATAAGATGTTATAATTATAAATGTTAAAATTAACCTGGACTGCTGGGATTCCATATCCAGATTGGAGACGAATCTGCTATTCAGACCTTTAAAATAACGTCTTATGACTAAGAAGTATAGATAAAGCAAAAAAAAAAATTTTTTTTGTGCGAAATTATAACAAAAATCATATTTTTGTTGTAACGTGCTAGATTTTTTTCTAGAACTATTATCCTTAGTTCATATACATGAAGAAAAAAATAAGTAACATATATAAAGAAGTTAGTAAATCAATTAAAACGGACAACAGACAATACAGAAAAAATATAATTACCAAAAATTTGAAGAAATATAGGAGCACAAAGAAAGCATTTAAAATGTTAAACTTAAGATTGGAAGTAAAGATTGGATTCAGAAATTACAATATGATAATAAAGAAATTAAGTCATGAAATGATATCATAGAACTAGCAACAAAATTTTACCAGGACTATACAAAAGGAGAGACAACGAAAGCAAATCCAAAGAGCACACAAACATTGCAAATAACATTCATATAATAGAAAAGAACTAGAAGTATATAATGAAATAAAACAACTTAAAACAGATAGAAGTCCAGGTTCTGATGGAATAACGAATGAAGCGATAAAACTAGGAGCTCCCATACTAACGAGTCATTTCACACGTTTGTTTAATATGGTACTCAACATAGGGCTCATCAGATATAATCCTCCTGTACAAAAAAGGCAATCCGTTGGACATTAAAAATTATAGACCAATTAGTTTAATCTCTAACATATACAAATTGTTTTCATCAATAACACTAGGCCGCATCAGAGATAAAATAGACAGCAAACAAGCAATCTAACAAGCAGGCTTTCGATCTGGCTTTGGCACAACAGACCATATACAAACACTCGACCAAGTTATCGAAAAATATAGGAAATACGACCAGCCACTATACTAAGGGTTTATCGATTATAACAAAGCTTTCGATACTATAAGCCACCAGTCCATTTGGAATGCTTTAAAAATGTGTGAGGTACAATATTTAAACACCATAAAAAGTATATATGCTAACTGTACAAGTGCAATAAAACTCGAAACGAGAGGAAAACGTATAACCATAGAAAGAGGAGTGAGGCAAGGTGATCCATTGTCATCAAAGTTATCTATTGCTGTATTAGAGAATGTGTTCAAAAATATACATTGGGAATTCCAAGGAATCTACGTAAACGGCTGTTTTCTGACTCACCTAAGATTTGCAGATGACATTGTTCTCCTAGCGGAAAGACCAAAACAATTACAAAGCATGTTAAACACATTAGACTGAGAAAGTAACAGAGTAGGACTGGAAATGAACGCCTCTAAAACAAAAATAATGACGAACAGCGCCAAAATACCCATTAAAACTAAGGATTGTAATATTGAATATGTTGACAGCTATTTATATTTAGGCAAACGGGTATCATTTGATAAAGTAAATAATGAAGAAGAAATAGAAAGGAGAATAAATATAACTTGGAAGAAGTTATGGTCATTTAAAGAAATTTGGAAAGGTTATTCCATTATATTAGGTAATTCTCCCTTGCTTATTGTACGCTAGCCAAACATGGATTTTTACGAAAAAACTGAGACAAAAAAATCAGGTAACACAACGAGCGATGGAAAGAAGCATATTAAAAATAAAAAAAATACATAAAATAAGAAACGAAGTAATTAGAAGTAAGACAAAACTAACGGACGCGTTATCTCAAGCCCTAAAACTTAAGTGGCAATGGGCAGGACATACATCACGCTACTTTAATCATCGCTGGACCATACAAGCTACAAAATGGAATGGTCCTATAGGAAAGAGAAAAGTACGCAGGCCAACAAGACGGTGGGCTGATGACATTAAAGAAATTGCAGGAATAAATTGGACGACAACAGCAAAAAATAGAGAGGAATGGAAGAGGATGGAGGAGGCCTTCACCCAAACAGGGATTCACATCCAAGAATTAGATAACTAACAGTAAATTAAATTAGCATTGTCATACTAACATTAATGTAAGATTAACATCAATTGAATTGTAAACATTTGGTTGTGAAATAAATGGGCTTAATTATATTTTTATTATTATTATTATTATCATATTCAACAGTTTCATTAATAGTTATATTATATTTATATATAGCTTGACCATGACTTATTTTAATAGTAGTTATTTAAGATAAAATATAATAAATAGGTACAAATGTAAATATTTTTTTATCGAATATTGGTTTTGTAATTGAATTATTGATTGTTTTTGATTTATTGAAGTTAAATACTTATTAGTGATATCTTTATAATCTGTGTAAGTAGAACGCCAATTGATTTGATTAACTATATATATATCAAATAAATAGATAAAATTGTAAATATGATCTATTCTAAGAGGCCAGTCGTGGCGCAGGGGTCACATGTATGTGACTGTATTAGCGGCAGGTTGTGAGTTCGATTCTAACTCGAGGAAATTAAATATTATTATTATAATATTTTCATTTTTTCGCCGTGGAGTGATAGCAAAGCTTTGATTTCCGCCACTCAACAGGCAATCCGGCGGAAAATGGGGACTGAAACATGAAGCTAAATGGTTTATTTATTATGCACAAAAATATATATTTGAAATACATCTGGGAGTCTTTACACGAGTAAAAAAAGCCAACATTTTTTTTTGTAGTTTTTTTTCCGTCCTCCCATCTCTCGGTTGTTTGCCTTTCACACTTGCTTTTTAAATATTGAGAATTATTAATATTTTCCTTTATCACTATTCTTTTATATTTCACATTTTTGTCATTTAACATCTGCAGAAATTACGTGGCTACAATGCAATCTGTCTTGTTACCAGCGTGATGAAATAAAAATTAGTTATTCCCCCGAGTGGGAATCGAACTCACAATTATTGCATGTAGAGTCGTCTAACTGTGCGGTGGCTTTGCACCATCTTCTTCCTGGCATTAATCCCGGCTATTACCAGGGTCTGCTTTCCTACTCAACCTACTCCACTTTGCACGGTCTTTTGGTGGCTTTGCACTATAACAGCCTTAACTCTGTGTCTCGCACACAGCGGGGTAGACAGAGGGAACCTAGTGTTAAGACACTCCGTTTCCCACTTTCTGCCGAATTCTGAAGAAATGGAAATATAAACGTAAAAAAGTATTTCACTTCCTCGAGTGAAAATCGATCCCACAACCGTCGCGTTAGAGCCACACCCTTGTGCCGCTGCGCCACGACGGCCTCAACACAAGATAATTTTAAATATTATATAACAAAAAAAAATAAGTTCTATGGCGCCATTAAAGCGATTTATAGTTTTTATTTACAACGGAGTCGAATAGACTGCATGTACGTGAATATATACAATATATGTATATACTATGTGTATGTAAATAGCATTCCGTGGACAGAATCACTAAGATTTACATTAATCATTCTATTTTAAGACCAACTTAACTTAGTGATTTATATATATATATATATATATATATATATATATATGTATACACAATATATATTTAATAAATATTCGTAAAGTACAAGCGGGCGAAGCTGCCCAGGGCGGCTAGTATATTACCTTTATTATTGTAAAGTATTTTAGTACACAACAGTAATGAATAGTGATTGTCATTGAATTAATTTTTATTAATTTTTTGTTATATATATCTCAAAATAAAAATAACAACATACAAAAGTATCAACTGAAAGACAATCGAAACTACTATTTTAATAGGAAATATATTATAAACGGCGGAAAATATGAAAGTCTAAAATTCAGGACATCACTGGACGCTACTAGCGCGGGAAAATTTTGTTTTTTCACTGGAATGAAAATAAATATGAAATATATATTTTTTTAATTCCCACTCGAATGGGGGGAAATTTAATTTAATTCGTGCTGGTAACAGCAAAGGCGCGATACGACGTTGAGTTCCGACCAACAACATGTGCACTGCCTCGAAAGTGTTAAACGGAAGTGTCTTAATGCTAAATTCCCAGGTTCCCTCTGCCAACCCTGCTATGCGTAAAAAAGCTAAAAAATAAAAAATAAAACTTTCATATACATAAATATATTCTAATCTAGTACCTACAATGACTATCACGATTCACGAATAGCAACAAGAGATAAAATGATTAAGACGTTTATTTCTTTGAATAAGTATTTGTACATAATAAACAGATGTTTGTTATTACTGTTAAGTGTCGATCTACTTTTAGTACATTAGCTTTGTTCTCTTATAATGACCAGAGATAAGCCTTCAATGGCAGTAGTTAGTAAAGTATACGTATCTTTCTATACTAATTAAGGTCGTCGTGCTCGTCGTGCACAGGCGTGGCTGTAAGCGCGACGGCTGTGGGTTCGATTCACACTTGGGAAAAATAAATAATTGATATTTTTATTTCTTCGCTATGGTGTCCAGGCAAAACGCGATTTTGAGTTCCGCCACTCAACGCTCTGCCTTCAGAATTCAGTGGAAAGTGGAGAGCTCAATCTCTATATAGCTCTATTTAATTTTCTTTTCTAACATAATCTTTGATTCATTGAAACATTTTCTTGTAAAATGTTGCCAAATCTCGAAATATTCATATAGAGCCAAATTTCTAACCTTACATTTGTGCATAGAGTTAGGGCAATACTATATACGGGTTGCTATGTCAGTGACCTCCTCGTGGAGCACCCTGGGCAACGGGACGGACAGCAGCATCACAGTCGTGGTATTGTGGTATGGGAGGAAGGAGGAGGAAGGGACCTACGGAAGGTAGGGAAGGGCTCTGGGTTAATGCGCTAGGACATCGTGGAGGTATGGTGCTCACCCCGCCGTCTCGCGGCCACAGACGCGCTCGAGAACGACGAGCGGCTCTTGCGACGGAAGGGGG
This sequence comes from Heliconius nattereri, assembly GCA_013403645.1. NCBI lineage: Eukaryota > Metazoa > Arthropoda > Insecta > Lepidoptera > Nymphalidae > Heliconius > Heliconius nattereri. Next base: position 144,289 of record JAAIXI010000199.1, read on the forward strand.
AGAGCCATGGAATTGAGCCATCGGAACACTATGTACAAGCCCTAACTTTACAAACGTTACACTTTAATCAAAATGTGTGGCTTGGCCGCTTTTAGAACTATCAACTTCTCATTTTATAGTATAATTTTGTATTATTTCATGCATTTCACTATGTATGTACTTTATTATATACATATATTTAATAGTTTACTAAATGAAGACCGTCCAGTGCAGGGGCACAAGCGTATGGCTGTAAACGCGAAAAGTTGTGTGTTGGATTCCCACTCGGAAGGAGGAATTAATTATTTATTATCATTTTCATTTCTTCGCTTCGTTGAGCTCCGCCACTCAACATGTAAAACCTCTATAATCGGCGGAGATTGGGGAACGGTGTGTTTTAACTCTAAGTTCCCTCTGCCTGCCCTACTACATGCGGGATACACCGTAAAGCTGAAAAAATAATATAGTTAACCATAGGAATAACAGAAGAATCATCTTTATTCTGCCATTTCCAAAGTGGTTTCAGCTGTTACTATATAAATTGCTACCCAGTGAACTAGAAATTCAAAGGTCGGTACAATTAAGGTGGTTCGTTGAGCTCTGAGTGGAATTTCCAAATGTTTGCCTACATTTCTCTGCATTTGCCTGTAGAATCTACATACACATATGTACCTATGTATTTTGAATAATAAATAAAGATTAAAAAAACGATTTTTACACCTTTATTTAATTTTGTAAACCGCATATAGGAAATGGCATAATAAATTTTACTTAATAGTTTTGGGTACAAGTACTCCACAAGTGTAGTCCTAGCCTGAATAACGTACCTCAAACTTATTGGAGAAAATTGGTTGTTTGCTGTTGAATTTTCGTCTCCACAGTCTAACTAAATGAAGTTTCGCATTAGCTTCCACTTAATTTACAATACCAAGGAATTAAATGGAAAAAAGGATCATATGGACCATGGTCATCATCATTGTCATCACCACCACCATCATCATAATTCTCACCATCAGCCTTTATTCGTCCACTTCTTAACACTGCCTCTCCAATAGCACGCTACTAAGCTGGTCGCTTAGTTTTTTTTGACAACAGTTACCAAGCACTTTGCTTGTACGAACCACGAAAAACGGAGACTGTGTACACTATATTTTCTCTCTGTATATATAGATATGTATAATATAAATTAATACAACCCGTAAATAATATAGCCCATAAAGTAATATATAGTAAATTACAACATTATTTACAACCATTATATTCAAAGGAACAGCCGGCTGGTGAACACTGATAATGCGTGTAAAAACAATTCATCATAGCACGCCGCCGGCACGTGCGCACTGCCTGTGATTGATGACGAGGACGCTAGTATATATATAGTATATACATTTAGTGTAGAGAAACAGTTTTTAATGTTATCAAGGCGATAAAAGATCGATTTCATTATCGGTTATAGCTGGTAAGTTATCACCTATGATTGATATATGAGTGTTTGGAAATTGTAATTTTTTTACTGCCTATATATATTTTCTTTTCTATATATATGCAATAGCATTGCGGTAAAAGAGTTCCCACTTAAAGGCACAGATCTTGGAAAACGTGGTGTGGGACGCTCTCGAGATAGCTGGAGTAAGTTGTTGGCAACGGTTGGCAGAGAAGAGTGAATATCGAACTCAGTGGCGACTGGCATGCCATTAGAGATGTCTAGCAGACCAGGGAGTAGACCGATGATGGTGATGATACCTTCATTCTCTTTCTTTCGATTCATCAGATTTAGACTTTCATTCACAAACAACGCATGCTTCTCTCCCACACTGTTCTTCCCAACTAAAAATATTAAATATATTCATCCCTATTTGGAGGAAAATGGCTATTTTTTTCCAAATAGGAACCGAATAGCCAATCATCATCATTAATTTCACCATGATAATGTCAATTTACCTTACTGATACAAGAATTATTGACCTCTACAAATTGTAGCGGATCTTAAGATAAGGGTGTTCGAGTATGACGCAAATGTACAATCACGTGCTCAGCACACTATCAATTCAAACATTTTAATTGTTAGTAACAAGTATTGTTTGGTAATAAAATTGACTATTAAAATGTTATCAACGATTCTGCTGAGCAATGACTTGTAAATTAATATTAGACAGAAAGTAAAAAGGGATTACTATTGCTGATCCCATATATTGCATTTATTCCATTTTCCCATATGATAGGATAGGCACAGAAAACCTTGTATCTAAAAAGCTGCGATCACCTCATTTCGCCGGAATTCGAGACATTGTTTGTTTAATGATGGGAACTCAACGCCGCGCTTTAGCTATTCTTCTAAGCGTGGAACTTTGAATATTACAATACAACAGGCAAGTATCGAACCTACACTTATCGCGTTTACAGCTACACAACTGCAAAAGAAAAGAAATTTCCAAGATTATTATGTATACGATACATAATTTAACGTAACGCTGATAACCTCTGAGACGTGGGGGTCCGGCGCGGTCACACGGCGATACTCTTATGTACGATAGACATGTCTATTTTTAAATTTACATTAAAATAAAGATAAATATCTTTTTTGCCTTTAAAAAACTTAGAAAGTTTGGCTTAAACTAGACTACTAGAGACTAGGCTCTTGTGCCCATCCTAGAAGTGGTATTAACAAAAAAACACCATGAAAGCTTGAAAAATGAAAAAAAAACTTTAAACGAATTTGTTTAAAGCTTAAGTCTAGGGTCCACCTGAAAATATCTCTAGATACGCTCATGGCAAAAGTATGATTACGAGTTCGAATCCCTTAAAGGTGAACCGTGAATATAATGCTAAATCCAATAGATGCATGCTAGTAGTAGTTTTTTTAGATAAGTAGAAGAAAATGCAATCTCTGTATTGCATTTTCAAATTTAGTTTATTAAAATAACACTTTAAAATCCAAATAAAGAGTATTTTTTTAGCGTACCAATTGCAAACTGAGGGGCTTTATTAGAACAAACAATACACAAAATGGATGGAAAATTGAAACACTCAGCTAAAACACTGGCGAATGTAATCCGATTGTCTTTTTTAAAGACTCTTTTCAACATAATTTCGGTTTTATGGAATGTTTTTACGTTATTTTAATTACTGCCTGAAGTTTTAGTTAAGCAAAAGACTTAACATTTATATGTAGAATTTTTGTTTATAAAGCAAAGCATGGTATATAATAAATATTTTTACCGTAATAGGAAATGAACCCACAACCGTCACGTTCAATTAACCAAAAATTAACAATGGCACGACGCAATCTAAAAATACAAAAATCAATTTTGCAATATTTTTAAAACATACTCAAAGTAATCTATATATATATAAAAGGACTTGTCCTCACTGACTGAGGTAAGACGCACGCACAGCCGTAACCGCTGTGCGTAGAAACATGAAATTTGGACAGATGTTAACTTTCATAATCTGGACATCCACTAAGAAGGGATTTTGAAAAATTTTAACCCTAAAGGGGTAAAATAGGGGTTCAAAGTTTGTATGGAAAAAAATTTAAATCGGCACCGATTTTTATAAAATTTGAAATTTAGATTTTTAAAAGTATTTAATTGAACACGTGTTTCATCGTTTTCTAGAATTCTCCCTCTAAGGGTGCAAATAAAGGGTTGAAAGTTTGTATGGAAAAATTCTTAAATCGCCACCGATTTTTATAAAATTTAATATTTAGACTCTTAAAAATATTTAATTGAACATGTGTTTCATGGTTTTCTAGAATTCACCCCCTAAGGGTACAAATAAGGGGTTGAAAGTTTGTATGGAAAAATCTTTAAATCGCAACCGATTTTTATAAAATTTGAAATTTAGACTCTTAAAAATATTAAATCGAACACATGTTTCATGGGTTATTAGAATTCACCCTTAAATACGCAAGCGAAGCTGCGCGCGTCCGCTAGTAAATATATATATAGACTTATATTATTTACACGCTTTCATAGAAATAAGTAACAAACAAACACGTATTAGTCAGCGGTTGCAGTTTTATACGATGTAAGTACATGAAACTTCCTATCATGTTATGATAAAGAGTGAAGTTGGATTAAAAAAAAAGAATGACTCATATTAAATGTTTTGTCTTTGTCTTTGGTGTGTCTGTATTTCTGTTTGCTATGGAACAGCTAAACCGATTTTTATGTGACTCGCACTAGAAGATAGAGGTGGATGTGGGGCATCGTATAGGGTACCCTTCATTCCTACCGCGCGCGAGAATCCCTAAACACACAGATAAATATGAAATGACAAAACATTTTTTTTTCTTTTTTGCGACAAATAAAATGCCAAATGATTTTAATAACATTATATTTAATGTGTAACAATGTTGATATAAAAATAACAAACCAATTTTCTCTAAATATACTTCAATAATACTTTTATTAGAGTCTATTTATTTGAGTTTGAGAAAAAATGTAAACAAACAAAACAAACCTTTTCAAACTTACATCATATTTATAACATACAAATCATTCGGACATGTTTCTTTTACTTGGTAGAACAAGAACAAAATAATCAATATATACCTTTAAGCCTAATAAAGCAAGAAAATTGAATAAACGAGAATTAAACGAAAATATTGGTGAGGCCTGTGTCTAGCAGTGGACGAGGACAGGCTGATGATGATGATGATGATGATGATGATCTGGAAACAGTTCTATCGTATCAACAAGGAGATCCTTGTGCCTACTTATCTACTTATTATGAAGTATCTACTTATTGTAAAAACAACACAAATTTGTTTCTTCACTAATCTCTAATCTCAGAAACTGTATTTAAATCAATTATTTAAATACAGTTGTCAGTATTTTGGTGAACTTTCCTCTAAGGATTCAATATTTCGTGTTTTATTTCAATCGGTTCATGATCGTCCACTTATATCATTTTGAAGCGGACGAAGTCGCAGACGGGTCGCTAGTCAAAAATAAGCATTCTTATATTCAAATACGCTATCTCCGTTTACTGCCTCGCATGTCATAAGCGTCAATTTACTTTCTTAACAATATTTAGATAGGATACATTATAGATATTATTATTCAACGAATATTATCTATTTTATCAGTAGACTCGAGCGATTTTAAAAAAATAATATATAGTCAATTTATTGTGTGTATTATACAATAGCGACCCGTTCGCGGTTTCGCCCGCTTGAATTGCACAATTTTTAGTTTACCAACCTGAATTACTTTCATATTCTAATAACATACCCTAAAAATACAGGTTTGTTCCTAGCTTAGGGGGTAGGGAACCATTTTATACTGTGGAACTTATACAAGCCTCTCTCATGTAACGCTTTGTTGTTTATGCTTAGTTACTTTTTATTTGATTTTTATTTATTTATTTTTTTATATCATCATTTTACCGACAATATCTATACATTAAAAACGAAAGTCGCAGTGAATTAAAAAAAAACTATTATTTTGTCGCAATTTATTTACAACATATTAATAAATTTTTATTTACGAACTAATTTAAATAAAACAAACACTAACTGTTAAGGGATAAAAAAATAGAATAACGAAAACAGCATTTTAATTGGTTAAGCCATTTCTCCAGATAGAACCCAAATCATTGTTTTGGGTCTCATATATCTTCCATGCACAGACAGCGATCAGTTACAATTTTATTATACATACATATATAAAGATTATTATGTAACAGCTTAAGTATATTACAAAAATCTTGGACAGGTCACTGAGATAAGTATGTACGTCAATGGACAAATCTTAACGTTATCTCTAGATTTTTCCATCCGATGATATTTTGGACATGCTCTGTATATATTTATCAGAGTTCGAAACTATTGTTTATTATATTATCGTTATCGTTTTTTGTATCTTTTATGTTATTGACCTGTTTAGTATTAATTGGACTTAGTTGAGAGACTTTTGGAACACAATTCAATGGATTTATTTTATATCATATATCATAGATAGAGATTTTTTTTTTTTTTTTTATTTATTTATTATTAGCGTATACAAACTTACTTACACTAATAATATTATATTACGATCTAGCCATTACGTTGACTAATGAGTAATTTAATTTTAACCTACTTTTATAATAAACAATACTATGCTAAGATTGTGTCCATCGGCACTTTTCTTATTGTCTCTATTTAAGGGGAAGACACTTAGTTAATGTGTTCTTTATATTTACGATTACACTTTCACCACTGAACTGTTACGCACTACACTAACTCGAAAGGTTTAATTCTTTTGAGTCTTCTCACTATGTCCGTGTTGTCGAGGAGCTGGATTGCCTCGACGTTCACATGATGATGAAGTCTGTGTTCGTGAGCTTCTGCATATTTCTTAATGACTCTATCAACGAACTCTATATTGAGGTCCCTGTGGAGGTCGTCGTTTCGAATATACCAAGGAGCACTAACTATTGCTCTAAGTACTTTATTCTGGAATCGCTGTATGATATCTATGTTACTTTTTTTGGTACAGCCCCACAGCTGTATCCCGTAGGTCCATACTGGCATGAGGACTTGTTTGTATAGTAAGATCTTGTTCTGGACTGCTAGAGTAGAATTTCTTCCAAGCAGCCAGTACATCCTATTGTATCGCAATTCTAACTCCTCTTTTTTCTTCTTAACATGAGCTTTCCAGCGTAGTTTAGCATCCAGCGTCATGCCCAAGTACTTTGCTGTATTTTGATATGGTATCATTTGGTCATTAATGAATATGGGATGATATTCATCTCTTTTGTTTGTGAAGTTAATATGCACCGACTTTGTTTTATTTAATTTAATTTTCCATTGTTTTGTCCAATTGTGAATTTTGTTCATAGCTTCTTGAACTTTTTTGGCTGCTTCTGCATGAGTTTTTCCTACTGCCATTATGGCAGTGTCATCGGCAAAAGTTGCGATAATATTATTTTCTAGCTGAGGGATATCATAGGTATATAGTAGGTAGAGAACCGGACCCAACACACTTCCTTGTGGTACCCCTGCTTTGATTTCTTTGATATCAGAAAAATAATTTTGTTGTCTTATTCTAAACGCCCTATTTAATAAGTATGATTTAATTAAATCTACATATTCAATGGGCAACACTCTTTTTAGTTTCAATAATAAACCTTCATGCCATACTTTATCAAAAGCTTGTGCAACGTCAAGAAAGATAGTAGTACAGACTTCTTTATTTTCCAATGTTTTCTCAATGAGGTTTGTTATTCTATGAACTTGATCAATGGTTGAGTGTTGTTCTCTGAAACCAAATTGATGATCTGGAATGAGTTTCTTACTCTCCAGGATTGGCTTGAGCCTTTTTAAAAACAATTTTTCAAATAGCTTTGACATAATAGGTAGAAGTGAGATTGGTCTGTAAGATGTTATCTCTTGGGGTGGTTTCCCCGGCTTTGCTATCATTATTACTTCAGCTACTTTCCATAGATCTGGCACACATTTAAGTCTAAATGCAGCATTAATTAAGTTCGTTAGTTTAACTATAGCTTTTCTTGATAGATTATGTATTATATCTCCTGAGATTAAATCAAATCCAGGAGATTTTTTCCGGTTATTTTTTTGTTTTATTTCACGCCAGACTTCTCTAGGTGAAACCAGTTTTATGTCTTGACTTTCATCACAAGAATTTAATGGAACAGGATCCTGGTTTTCATTATCTTCGTTCGGCTTAAAGATATTTTCTAGATATTCTGCGAATGCTTTAGCTTTTTGCTCATTACTTACGGCCCATTTTCCGTCTCCCATTTTTAATGGTGGAATCTGGGTAATAGGTCGTTTCAAGTTCTTAGTAACTTTCCAGAGGGAATAGTCTGTACTTCGGTCGTTAGTTAGACTTTGTAGGTTACAGTTTGTTGAATAACTGTTGTATCTTTGTATTTGCCGTTTTAGTTTTTTTGTGAGATAATTCAATTTGTTCTTATCTCTCGGGGATCTAGATTGATGCCATACGTTACGCTGATGGCGCTTTTCCTGAATAAGTATTGTGATTTCTCTAGGATAGCAATTTTTCACTTGTCTCTTTTTAATATACGGTGTACTTTCCCATGCACACTTCTGTATAATCTTAACAAAGTTATCGACTTCCATATTTAGTTGTTTTGGAGTCTTCAGCGCTATTTTTAGGTTTATTTTGCTGTCCAAGTTTATTCTGAAGATCTCCCAATCTGTGTGCTTGTTCGTTAGTGTTGAAGTTTTATCCAAGTGTAAAATATTTTCATTTATTTCTAAATATATTGCAGAGTGATCTGAGCTCATATCATAGCTTTGTTCAATTCGTAGGTAATTTGGCGATATGTTTTTAAAAACAAAAAAATCGATCAAGTCAGGAACTTTGTTCGGGTCAGTGGGCCAGTAAGTAGGAGATCCTGTTGAGATTACGTCACATTTCTCTTCTCTTACTGCACTCATTAGCTCTCTTCCTTTTGTATTACTTAGTCTGGAGCCCCAGTATGTATTTTTGGCATTAAAATCACCGCCAAGTACGAACCTATCTCCTAAAGTTTGAAGAAAGGCCACGTACTTTTCTCTTTTGATTACGTGTCTTGGTGGACAGTAAATTGCAGCTACCGTGATTGAATATCGTTTTGTCTCTATTTGAATTGCCACAGATTGGATGTCTGGTTGTTCACATTTACTTATTTCCTGATGTTTGATACGGTCCCTTACGATAACTGCACTGCCACCTCTACTTTTATTACCTGGGTGTAGTGCACGGTAGACTTTGTAACCTCTAAGATGTATGTAAGATTGTTTGGTAAAATGTGTTTCTGATACGAGACACAGGTCTATATTTTCTATATCTAGGACTACTTGCAGTTCGTTTTGTTGTTTTAATAGTCCATTGCAGTTCCAAGCCATGATTTTAAGTTTTCTGATCATTTTTGGTGTCTGGGTATAGCTGCTAGCTTAGTGCTATTTTCGATCTCTTTTAAACGCTCATCGAAGTTGATCATGAGCTTCAAGATTTCATCCAGTTTGTGCTCTTTTGGGTTGTTTTGTTCGTCTTCACTCTGTGTTACTATGGGTTTTCCTCTAGTAGCTTGGGCAAAAGATAATTTTTTATTTAAACCGGTCGTTATGTTATTTGCTTTGCTTGTAGTAAGCTCTCTTGCTTTCGACTCTTGCTGTTGTTGCACAGGCGAAGACTTTTTTAGTGTTTTATTACGCATTTTTTGCATTTCTTTGGCGATCATGCAGCCTCTGTAATTAGCAGGGTGTGGTTCACCGCAGTGTACACATTTTGGTTTTTCTGTAGATGGTTTTGTACAGTCTTTGGTAAAATGCTTACCAGTACACTTGACGCACCTAGGCTCTTTGGCACAGTACTTTTGTGTATGTCCATAAACCTGGCATCTTTTACACTGAGGAATCAGTTTTGTAGATCGGAGGGGTTGTATTTCAATAGTGCAACCTAGGATATATTTTATTTCATAGATCCTTTTAATTTCTTCTTCATTGCTGAAAGTAAGAGTGAACATGTTGAGCGGCTCCTTAGTTTTCCAGCTCAATTTGTTTACTGCATCCTGTATTTTGAAACCTTTAATTTTAAGATCTTCAACAATTCTATCAGGCTTGCAGGTAAAGGGTAATTTCTTTACTATTACTCTAATAGGTCTTTCCTGCTTATTTTCATAAGAGTGCCAGAGACAATTATTCTCTGTCAGCGTCTTTGTAATGGAGCGATATATTTTACCATCGCAAGCATTTATTTTGACACTTCCGCCATTCAACATCTTCACAGTGAAGGTGCCAGCGGTGTGTTCTATAGACAGAAAGTCATAAAAATTTTGGTAATTTTCCACGCCGTCTACTATGATAGGAGGTGGTGAGGCGATTTTTCTGACATTTTCTTTTATTTTATTTTTGGGTGATAGTTCAGGTGACGCGTTCAATTTTCTTTTTTTTCTAGTCTTTACCCTAATCCACTCCGTTTCTCTCGCCAGTTCTTCTTCATCAGTCTCATATTCGGTATATTGTGGCGCAGTATCCATATTTGATGTTGATGGAACTTGCATTGGTTTTTCTGCAACACATTGTAGCTGTTGCTGTAGAATTTCTATTTGTTTTTTGAGATCTTCTACTAGATCTTGCAGTTTTATTCGCTCTTCTTTTTCCTCTCGGTGGTGACATTGAAATTCTTTAAGCCGGGTATATAGCGTATGTTCCAATTCCGTTGTTAGGATTATTCGATCTTTCGAAGGTGTACTCATTGTTTAGGCTAGTAATAACTTCGCCTTAACAATATGATTTGTCTTTTGAGCAATAATTATCTAGGTCATCGTCTCCGTCCGGCCGCCTCGACGACTATGTTGTGCTGCGTTAGCACTTTGCACCGTAGGTGCGCGCGTTTGCGTTTGACACGGCTATTCTTAGCGAAAATCGAACGATCATTTTAATTCAAAATTAAAATAAATTTAATATAGAATAGATAGAGATATCACATTTAAATTGTTTCATAATTTGAAATAATAAAATTATTTTAAAAACTAAACTTTTGTTATTATTGACGTCATTTTAATTCAAAATTAAAATAAATTTTCTGAGTGATATACTTTTAATGAAGCTAGATATAACTTCACGCTTACCCCGTATATACATGGATTGACATATTAGAAGGCTTCGTTCCCCCCGCAGTTTTAGAGACGCCGCCTCGCTCTGCGTCTTCTTACTAGAGCAAGAATATGGAAATAATTCATCCCCCCGAACGAGAATCGAATCCACAATCGTCGCGTTTACAGTCAGGCGCTTCATCACTGACGACGGCCTTATAAAATATTATGATAGTAAACATACAATTAAAATGTAAATAGCTCTAATAATAATCTTATATTCTTTCCTTAAGGATTAAACTAGAAAACGGAAGGACGAGGTCTTCGCTCTTCATTATTAACCGTCTTACTTGCCAACTACTGTCCTATATACGAGGCCGAATCGAGGAAATCTTTTGATTTCCTCTAAGTATACAATAAATCTTATTACCAGCTTTTATTTGACTTGCCGTTTTAGTGTATGTGAAATCTTACTACCTCCATGTGTCCTCGTCGTCATTAAGCTTGAATTTGGATGACGACTTCCGCTCTGATGATATTACATTATAATATATCATATTAGCGGACGCGCGCAGCTTCACCTGTTTATTTGCACCCTTGGGAGTGAATTCTAATAAACCATGAAACACGTGTTCAATGTAATATTTTTAAAAGTCTGAATTTACTTTTATAAAAATAGGTGCCAATTTAATTTTTTTTCCATACAAACTCGCAACCTCTATTTCACCTCTTTACGGTTAAAATTTTTCAAAATCCCTACTTAATGGATGTCCAGATTACGAAAGTAAACATCTGTCCAAGTTTCACGTTTTTATCATCACGTTACGGCTGTGCGCGCGTCTTACCTCAGTCAGTGAGGACAAGTCCTTTTATATAAAATTATAAATAGATTATTGTTAATCTAAAATGGCCGACGTAAAGAAAAACTAAGTACAAATGAAAGGGCTTGAATTTGAAAAATTAAAATTGAATTTAAAAACTAAGTACAAATGAAAGGGCTTGAATTTGAAAAATACAATAGAAATTAATTTAACACGCTTGCAATAATTGTATGATCATGAAACTTGATGCGTAGCTTACGTGACAATACCATAGTAGGGTGTCATCGAGCTGTTCTGATGATGGAATCAGGGCCTGAGTAGTGTAACTCTTCAGAAGCCTTACTAGAAAACCAGTCGAGAGTTTAGTTTAGAGTTTTTTTATGTTCATTCGACGAGTTCTATTTGAATAAAGAATATTTTTAATTTGAATTTGTATTTATAGCTCCGAGCACATTTTCATTACTTCCTGCAATGATTGTAGCTTCCATTCACACACGAGGAAATGTTTACATTTCAAACATGATGGCAAAAGTTTTCCCCATTATGTCTTTAATAACGTAGATACGTGTCTAACGAAAAGATCTGCTATTTAACATATACCAACATATTTTTGGTAACCTTTATCCGGAGTGTCAAGACACTACGCCCTCTAATTTTATTGTAACAGTGGAGATTACACCATTACACATTGCACCATCGCGTTAATACAGTCAGTCTTGTTTGTTTAATTTTAATATATAAAGAGGATATCGGGATGAATGGATAATTGGGGCCGTCATGGCAAGGACACAAGGATACACAGTTGAAAAAAGTAATTAAATCTTGAAAGGCAATATATTTAACGTCTTCATTTACTCTGTTTCTCTCTTCCACAAGGACGACGACACAGCTTCGAGCTATATTCCATTTATAACAGGATTGGCTGATATAATATGAAACTTAGTGTCAAAATACTCCGTTCTGCTCTTCCCGCCCCTATTCGAGTCTGTTTAATATCTAAACTGAACGCCCTGTTCTTTGTATTACCACCGCAATTGCACCTAAATTATCCATACTAAAGAAAGGAAAGGAAGTCCAAAATTCTAGAAAATACTTCCCAGTTATATTTTTTAGATAAAATTAAAACTTCATATATCAACACGAATTAACGCATGAACTTCATATATCAACGTGTCTAATGCTTATTGAATATTTTTAAATCATTACAGTGTTAAAATTCGAATGTGGATAACAAAAAGCCTGAAAAACTACAAATACAGCAAACAACATTATATGGCTGACACTTTAGATTAAGAAACATTTTGTATCTTATCTAGTCTATATGCCTATTACCTTGTACCTGGGTAATCTATAAGTATGTACTTAGTTTTTCATCTTTTTAACCGATTTTAAAAATAGTTATTGGCTTGACATATATATATATATATATTTCTTTCAATTTAGCAAGTGTGCATACTGTTTTAACTACATATTTTACTAATAGTCGTCAAAATTTTAGCTTTGTTAAAATCACGTAGATCTGGAGGCCCTGAGATTGTGGGCTATGAGTTCTCTTATTTAAATTAGAGAAGAATTTCGAAGAAAGGAAAAGATTTTATCTCGGTAGATGAAGAAACCACCTAGAGCTAGAATCAAGCCGCGTAAAAAAAAGATGACTTGAAACTTGAAGAATATAAGTGACGAACCGGTCTTTTCTTAACTAGTAATATAAAAAGAATAGGGTGGTAAAATCAAAACAACTACTTAAGTGAAACGAACATTGAGATATAGCTATCCCAGGCCATAAATTAATTTTATAAGAATATTTATATTTTCACATAGCTTTGTCTACATACATATATTCTGCATATACTGGTAGTAGATACACATCTTTGTCTTGGACTAAAAGGAGGTTAACCGCAACCAATGGTCACAGTCAATAGCGAGATCTTAAATTGCGGATCTAATAATAAACTATGATGCTTATAGTACGACTAGTGGACGCGCGCAGCTTCGCCCGCTTATTTGCGCCGTTAGGGGGTGATTTCAAAAAAATCATGCATCGGTGCATCGAAAAAATGAATCGAATCGAAATATTTAATTAAGAACCTCCTCCTTGATATAAATTTCTAAAATATCGTCAAAAATATTTATTAAATGCGCAGACAAAATATTTTAGAGCAGTCAGTATATTTACGATTAAATCACCAAAATAATATTACCAAACCGACATTTTACCGCACAGCAAAGCTCAACCGTAACGTCCTCGAGCTAGATGGGGTGACGATATTCGCAAAGTGGCGGGTAATGGCTGGATCCAAAGAGCTGAAGATGGAGCTCAGTGGGATGCCATTGGAGAAGCCTATGTCCAGCAGTGGACGAGGACTGGCTGATGATGATGATGAAAGCTCAACCGCCATACTATGAAAATTATCAATAATATCTAAAAGGTAATTATGATTTAGACTATTATAAAATTATCGCAGTAGCGAGAGGAGTATCGTTAGTTTTCTGTTCAAAGTTCATAATACCCACTTCACGTTACCAACTTCCACTGCAGAGTTCTGGTAATAAATCACGACGCATTTTGAACGGATATGTCCATTATATTTCCTACTAGCTTTGACATCCGGTTTTGTGCATGAACTCTGGTATATAAATATTGGCCGATACACCCTTACTCATGTAGTTACAACACAAAAAATATTTTTTCAATTTACCTTTGGACTAATCTATAAGGCAAAAAATATAAACTTCAAATTATATTTTCAGTGCATTAGTTTATGAAAAAGTATATAGTTTAAAGAATTTTGTAAGCCAGTCGTGGCGCAGCTCGCGGTCACCGAGACTGATTGTAAGTTCGATTCCCGCTCGAGGAAATTGGATATTTAATATTTCATATATACAATATATACTATAAAAAATACAGTTTACATATAATACTTACGTTTCTAGTTTCCATACAGTGTATGTGCGCGGTTAGTTCACGCTGCATTCATTGCAATTGACCTATTACGCTAAATGTTCATTATTTCTGCTTATTTTCGTATTAAATAAATTGTTTTTGTCACGCCACTGCGTTTTAGGGCATTTATGGGGTAAATAACATAATTTATGTTTATTGTTTGCCATTGAGGGATAATTCCTTTGGATTCGCTTTGTGTTTAATCGTAGAAAGAGTGAGTTTTATTTTCGCTTTTATTAGTTTTATAGGTAATGTTCTGTAACCATATAACGGACATACTCTTTTAGAAAACTTAATAAAAGTTTGTGGGAGCTTTGAGCCAGGATATCTTGGAAACGTCCAAGAGGTGCGATTTTAAATCCGTAAAGTATTTTTCATGACACTACAAATTGCTTACACCTATGTATAATATAATATAGTTGGTTCATACCTATGTATAATATATAAATTATCTAATTTTTACCAAGAAATTTTGGAGGATACCAGAGTCATAGTGAAAGCCATTTTTTAAGTATTTTATTCCAATTTGTTAATACTAACTATTAATAAAACGAATAAAGCTTGTAAAAACAGCAGTTTTTCTATAAATATATTAAAGAAATATAAACGATTAATATAAATTCAAGTACATCATTTTATTGAGCAATGATGTCATCAATATATCGACACCTTACTGATACGTTTTACACGCTAACACTGCAATCTCACAGAGAAAAGATATCAGATAAAATTCGGCGCTAAGTTACGCAAGTAATGTGCGTTTAGTTCATTTAGTTTCATACCAACACAATAATGAACGATAATTAAGGAACATTTTCGACGATATTAGTTTTTGTTCTATGTATTGTGTCAACAGAGGGAGCGGACCCAATTAGTTTAGTGCAACGTATCGGAAACTTACTACTTTCGATACTTAATACAATTTCATATTTATTTAAGTTCCACGCATTTCTCGTTTGCATTCAACAACGTAAATATAGAGAACCTAAAGTCAGACTCTTCGGACTCTCCTATTTTAAGGTTTTGTGTACAGACAGACCCTGACCTGAGATTTCTGTTTAATCAGGCTGTATCCCTCAATGTTTGACATTCTGTACCTCACATACGTTTTAGTGGCGGAACTTAACGCCGCGCTTTTTAAATCTAGTAATGAATTCATGAAAATAATCAGAAAGTACTAAAGGCCGTGGTGGCGGAGGGCACAAGGATGTGACTGTAAGGCGACGTTTGTGGGGTCGATCAATTTCTTCCATTTCTTCAATCTGGTGTCGAGACAAAGCGCGGCGTGGAGTTCTGCCACTCATCACGCAATGCCTCGGAGTGTTAACACTAGCTTCCCTCTGCCTACCCTGCTGTGTGCGGGATACAGCGTGAAGCTGATCCAATAAAATTACTTTATATACTTATAATAGCTACACAAGGCATAAGGAGGTCACTTTTATAATAACGTCTCGCCCAATAAGGGCACTAATTAGAACAGGTTATATCCAGTGAAAATATCGACCACGCTATATATAAACATCCAATACTGTCTCTGATCTGAATGCAAATAGCTTCAGACGAGATTTGCTCTAATATTAGCATTTCCATATTTATTATGGATAATTATAGTGCTTTCATAAATTAAAATGAAAGTACGGAAGGGAATGTAGTGTTAATACACTCCGTTTCCGCTCAATTTTCTATATGTTGTATGTTCTGGACCGAACTCACGACCACATATTTACAATAAGAAAGAAAAAAATATTATGATATATTTGCTATACTTAAAAATGTATACTGTAATTCTTATAAGAAAGCACCTCAGAAAATTATATTTAATACCACGCTACTAGCGTGCCGTAGATAAAGAATGTTGAACTGTAGATGCTCTTACTGCCATAAAGAGTGGGTAGAAGTAACAATTAAATCAGACATAGCGTGGGATAGTGGGCATATTAGGGTTTTTTATTAATATTGTTTTTTTTTCTTGTACATATGTACATCAATAGAAGAGGCCCATAACACGGAATAACTTTTAAGGTGACATTTCCATTTAGTTTAGCCGAACTCTTAGGATTCTTCATCAGATACCCCAGACCTTCAATTTTTCTACCTCCAAAGAAGATCTCCACTACGCTGAATAAATAATATTGAAATTCTTAAAATATCGGATGTATTAATTTTTTTCTATATTTAATATAATATATTTGTATCCTAAATGAGAAATCGTTTGGAAATGCTTAAATTACTCTAACAAAAATATTTAAAGATAAAACGATGATTGTAACAATTGTTTAACCATGAAATATCGCAGTATAATATTACAAGAGGAAAACCAGCGGATATTAGGCCAATAGCTACTAGGTATTGGTGTCAAAGCCTTCCTTAGTTCCTTACCTACAAATATCAATAAAACTAACTGTAAAGATTTTGATTCGTTTACTTTATTCTGTATTGAAACCAGATTTTTTTTGAGGTTAGATCTAAATCATCGGAAAATTACTTCATTTTACAATATAATCAATCTATCCGAAGGAGAGCTACTAGCAACAGATGCTACATTGATACATTCCTTTGAAAGGTGGTAGTGGGAGTCAAGGTCTCGAGGGTTCCTGGTAAGATAACGATCGCTGGGCAGGATAGGCAGATGGAGCCTAGTGTTAAGACACCCTATTTTCCTATTTTCCACCGAATTCTGGAAGCTAACTACGTGTTGAGTGACGGAATGCAACGCTACACCAGAGCGAAGAAAATGGAAATAATAAAAATTTCGTTTTCACGAATGGGAATCGAACCCACATCCTGTCGCGTTTACAAGCTCATCTTGTGCGCCTGCGCCACTACTGGCCTTTATATTGCATAATTTTTACCTATATATATCCATACCTATATTAGAAATTCGAAAGTAACTCTGTCTGTCTGTCTGTCTGTCTTTTACGCAACCAGGGCCAAACCGCTAATTCAATTGTGATAAAATACTCTATATAGAGATACTTGAGGGTCTCGGGATGAACATAGGATACTTTTTTTCTCATATTTGTAATATTTTCGATATATACCAATATATTAAAATACTTATTAATTTGACATGCAATTATTTCCGCCATGTTAGTAACAACTGTCGCTATGCGACCGTTGCTAAGCAACGACTAATACCCAAAATGAGCTTGTTTAACGAATATTGAGAATTTTTATACGAACTAAAAATAATTTAATAAATATTCGTATAGTTCAAGCGGGCGTAGCCGCGTTCGGGTCCACTAGTTTGTTGTATAAATAATACATGCATTTTTTTATAATAATACATGAAACATTTTCTACTTTCAATCGACAGCCAATCAATCCGTGTAATTATTTTTTACTCACTTTAATCATATGTTGGTACACGTGTTTTCATCTATATATATAAAATCGAAAGGTCACTCACTCATCACGAAATCTCAGAAACTACAAGAGGGATCAGGACTTTCAAATTTTGCACTGAGGTTACTTATAGGACGTAGGTGCTCGCTAAGACGGGAATTTGCAATATTCGACTTCTAAGGGGTTATTTTTGGGGTTGAAAGTTTGTATGAAACTTCGTTACTACAAATGCTGGGAGTCTCAAATTTTGTATGGACGTCAGTTATAGGACGTAGGTACTCATGGTGACAGAAATTAACAATAACATACTTCACGCAGGCGAAGCCGCGGGCGGGCCACTAGTGTATTATAATAGCTTTGATGTAGTATCAAAAATACCAGTTCAGTCAGAAAAAAATCCAACTTTAACCCGTTAATATGATTAGCAAAATAATCTTGAAAATACTTGTTAAAAACATATTAGAAATATTATATAAAAAAAAAATATTATATTTTTTATACTTACGAAGTGCGAATCCAATGATTTACGAAGAGTTAGGTATAACGAGGTAATACAGCCGTGAAACTAGACTAAAGCGTATCTAACACAGGCCGTTGGGTACGAGTTCAAATTATTTTTATTTATTTTTTTTATGGTTAAAGGACAAGGCAAACGAGCGTTCGGGTCACCTGATGGTGATCACCGCCGCCCACGACCCCGTGCGACACCACAGGAGCTACAGGTGCGTTGTCGGGCTTTGAGGTGGAAATAGACGCGATTTTTGAAGGTACCCATATCGTACCGACCTGGAAACACTGCCGCGGGTAGACCGTTCCACAGTTCGGCGGCGCGTGGAAGGAAATTTCTACAAAACCGCACAGAAGTAGAGTGTCCAGATGGTGTGGATGATATTTAAGTTTGCGATGTGCTGATATTAGATAGGTAAAGGACAAGTTTTATATTTTTACCAACCTAATGAAGATCAATATTTCTTTAAATGTATGAAATATTTATTTAAATGTATATTTTCATTTCTTCGCTCTGGTGTCGAGGCCTCGCGAGGCGTTGAGTCCAAATTACAGCCTATTTGAAACTCATCTTCTTTCATTTCTTGTGAATAATAAATTGAATAATATTTCACAAGATCTAGTACAATTGCTTAATGATTTTCATTTAAAAGACACACTACTCGATAAAATTGTTTTTAAATATTATAATGGATATTAGCTTTTGATCATATATAATCAATAATAATCTTAGTAGATATAAATAAATAAATAAAAATATAAAACTTGCTAAAAATAACGCTCTTTCAACTTTTTACCTACCGTTACCATCACGCGAGCCTCGCATGAGAATTGTATAGATTTTTTTTTGCTAAAGCCATAACTTGTCCTGTACCTATAGAATTAACGATTTTACACTATGTACTTATAAATATATATTTTTTAATTTTATGAGTGATAAAAGAAATGATTTAAATTTGTCCAGTAGCTCAGAAGAAGCGTGTACAAACAGACAGGCAGATACAAATATAAATTAAAAATTATATATTTGTGTCCTCTTTATACTTATAAAAATGTACCTAAATATTTTTTTTCATTAAAATATTTAACGCCTAACCACCTTTTTACTGTTTTATATCCATTGATCGAAAGATATTTGATCGAATATTATATATTAAAATTAAATGGGACCTAGTGTTACACTCCCGAACACAGCAGGATAGGCAAAGTGAACCTAGTGTTAAGACACTCCGTTCCCCACTTTCTGCCGAATTCTGGGGGGCATTGCGTGTTGAGTGGCAGAACTCAACGCCGCGCTTTGCCTCGCCACCAGAGCGAAGAAATGGAAATATAAACGTACATAAATATTTCATTTCCAAGATTATATATATTGTATGTACCTACTACCACGGTCTTTTATTTCTGTTGTACTTACTATCATTATGTGTCTAATAGTACACAGTAACTCGACCTTGTAATAAAGTACCAACGCGCGCGTAATACTAATTATTATAATACATTTTAAATAGGTATTCTAATATTGAATTTTAATATTTTTCAATAGTTTTATAAATATTGTCTTTTTTTATATTTTACTAATTAAAATATGTTATTAATTAAAAATTTTGAGACCATCGTCACGTAATGGCGGAGTGGCTCACTGTAAACGCGACAGTTCTGTGGTTTGATTTCCACTAGAAGAAATAAATTATTCTTTTATTTTTATTTCTTGCTATGGACAGAAAGAGGAGAAGGGAGTGTCTTAACACTGTTTCCTCTGCCTACTCTGCTGTATGTGGGATACAACGTGAAATGTATTAAAAATATGACGGCGAAACTTAGCCGCAATTGGTCTTGTTACCAGAGTGAGAAAATGAAAATTCATTCCACACCCACTACGGGTTCGATTCCTACTCTCGTTGCGTTTACCACTATGATACCCCTCGGATTCAATATCTATCTTTTCTCAGGGATAAAATATTGGCAACACGTAATAACAATACGTACTATATCTTACTAATTCTTTTTCTTTGGTAAGATATAAAAAAAACGAACATTATAATAACATATTAATTAGTAGATTATTTTAAAAGAATTTTCAAAAAATTTTTGTTTTGAAATATATCAGACATTTAAAGACATGTTTATACGATTTTAATGTCGTTGTACAGTACCTACATAAATTATACACAATTCTATTATAATTAGATATACTTATTAGGTAAATTATAGCTATATTTACGGAAGCTCAATTTCATGAATAAGAAATAATAAGGATGCAAAATAATATTAGCTTCTCGAGGCAAAATACGAAAAGCTTCTCTGGACTTTATTTGCACATCTGGACGGCAACGCTCAAGTTTATTTTAGGATTTTAATTTTTAAATAAGTAATAATCTATATTCAGTTACTATAGAAAAAAGAATAATATAAGCATGAATTTTTAAAAAAATGTAATACTTTTATATTTAAGGTCAAATGGCAATCGATATGGAATTACAATTGAACTTGACTACTTAATTATATGTTCTTGATAAAAGATAATAGCACTGTGGTAGTTATTTCATAAATAGAGAAGTATTTTCGTTAAAAAATATATTTACTTCAAAATTGATATGGATTATATACAGATTGGAATAAAAACAAGGTGCATAGTTTTAAATTAAGACAATTTACAATTGAACAAATAACTCAAGATTCCTGGGCCCTCAGACATATGTCATTTTATCAAAGCTGAAATTTTGAGGAATCATCATCACCATTTTGCCATCTTTTGTCCACTGCTGGACATAGGCCTTCCCCAATTCTCGCCACGCCACTCGATCATCAGCTTTTTGAGGAATATTAGTCTAATATGTATTGTTGTTGTTCTTTATTTATGGCGTTCCGATCTAATATGTAGTTAAGACAGTGTGCCTACTCACTAACTTGAAAGTGGAACCCTTTCAGAATTGGCGCCAAATAAATATTTGAATAAAGAATTCTTTGAATTTGAATTATTGTTACATAATATGGCAAATCGATAATACTCACTAATTTCAGAACTAAAATATAATGTTAAAACAACTAAAATTCAACTGTGAACTATTTACAATTTAATCCAGGTGATTAATTACTGAACATTTTAATAAATAATTCAACTTACACAAATATTAGTGTTTTTATTCGTTGCATGTTTAATATACATTATATATTTTTGAGGCCAGCCGTGGCGCTGGGGCGCCAAGCTTGACTGTAAACGCGACTGGTTATGGGTTTGATCCCCATTGGAGAAAATTTTAATATTTATTTAAAATTATTATATATTTTTCATTTCCTCGCTCTGGTGGCAAAGCATGGCGTTGACATCCGCCACTCAACACGCAATGCCTAAAGAATGCCGCTGGAAAAGATTAAAGAATATTTCGAGGCATTACGTGTTGAGTAACGGTGCTCAACGCCGGGTTTTACCTTGGTGTCAGAGCAAAGAAGTGAATATATTAATAAATAATAATTCATTCTCTCCAGTGGGGATCGAACTCAGAACTGTTAGTCACACCCTGCGCCGCGACGGCCGCAATATACGTATAGAAAACTCTTGAAATAAGCGTTTAAATGTCGCTTATTTCAATATCCATAATTACCGTAGACTGGAACAGTTTGTAGAGCTCAGTGTTTCATTTAGTTAAGTAGAGTTCAGTACAAATTCTAATAGGTATAGAAATTGATTTCAAGAGGGAAAAGAGGAACGTATGTTGTTGTACAAAATATATTAAAACATCTTTAAAGATTATATTTAACGTCAAGGCCGTCCTGGCTTTGTCACCGCACAGGCTCTGATTAAAACGTAAAGTTTGTAAATTCGATTCCTATTAGGGAAATTGAGTAATTTCTGTATCTGGTAGCGCGGCGTTTAGTTCCAGTACTCCACACTTAATATCTTGAAAATGGGGCGTTACGTGAGCAGCGAAGTGTCTTAACTTTACGTTTCACTCTATCTATCCTATAGATTCGTGATGTGATGTATAAAAACTTGTATGAATTATAACATTATATTAAAAAGCAGTAAAACAGTGCCACAGAACCTGGGCACCTAGTGTTAAGTAACTCCGGTCGTATTAATACACTTCCGTTCCTCACTTTCCGCCACTTACAAATATATATATATATATATATATATATACAAATATATTGTAAAACTTATAATATTTACAAGTTGTTTAATAATGATTCAATATTAAGTGATATCATATGTCTTGCATACGTGGCAGCGTATTATCATATTAATTATAGTAGGTACCTGTGCGACAGTTATGTAGGAGACGTCGTCAGGTGTAATCGGCGAGGCTTGCTTGCATGTTAACTAGATACTTCTCTGTTACCGTCAATTGATATAGATAGATTCATTTATTACGTATATTTCATATTTGTTATTATTTTTTATGTACTTTTGTCTGTGTGTATGTTGTATGCTAAGTTTTTAGTTGCGCAATGCTTCCGGAAATCGGCAGAAAGTATGGAACTGAGTGGCTTAACACTAGGTTCCCTCTGCTTACCCTGTGCTGTATGCGGGATACAGCGTGAAACCGATTTAATTTTTTAATTTTAATTTTAGAGATCGATAATTAAAATATTTGACAATACAAGGAATTGTATTGTAATATAATTTCATCAATCATAATTTGGAGATATAATCCAATAATTCCTAAATGCCTAATCAAAAACTTAATTATTGTTATGTATATACATACTACAAAAGGAAGCTTTACATGTTTTTCCCCATAGCAGGTTAGGCAAGGGGAATCCATTCCTCACTTTCCGCCCAATTATCCAGACATTCTTTATTGAGTGGCGGAAATCAACACCGTGCTGTAACAACCAGAGCCTACAAATAAAAATGAATAAATATAGTCCAACCATCTCTTACAATTAGAAGCGTCACTGCGCCATGACCGCCTTTGCCTTTCCATACAAGCAGGTATTTCACACACCAACTTACAAATATTTCTCATAAATTACACAACAAATAAATAATATAATAGAGCAGTAGGTGTCAAGTCGTAACGGATGTTGTCGTCTCCGTGGCTGAAGCCTCGAGGTCATGAGCTCCCCTCGCAATTATCCAGTTTATTCCCTTCCTCGCGAACTCGCGAAGTTCCCCTCTTGTTTGTTGGTACTGGTGCCGGTCTGATGGTAATTGAGGATCGTTGATCGGTTGAGACGGTGAATGCTGCTGTATGTTGTATATGTTTAGGTGGAATTGAGAAATATTTTTTGTTTCGTTTAATTTATTTATTTATTGTTACACTTTTTGTAATCCTTAATATTTTTAAAAATGTTTTTTAATTAAGGAGATAAAACATTAGAAGATAAATGATCTTGACAGACGGACGACAGAATGATCTTATAAGGGTTTCGTTTTTACCTTTTGTGGTACGAAACTCTAGAACAGACACAAATAACGCACAAGACGCGGTCTTATCGCTAATCAGTGATTGCTTCCAGATAACCTTGGTGTTAGGAAGATTGTTTGAATTTTGAGTCAACGTACCCTGAGGTTCCTTGTAGCATAAATCTCTAACTAATTACATAACGTATGCAGTGAGCATTAGCACCTATTATGCGCTTTATCTTAAAAGAAGGAAATATTTTGTGTGAATGGTAAGATATTAAAACAAATGAATGAGGTGGTATACTAGGAAAGTATGTTCAGTAGAGATGGAAGATACGAGATACATGTGGAAGGCGTATTGCTGCCGATAACAGGGTTAACGGAGCCTTAGCTGCATTGATGAGACGGCGAAACGTCAGCACAGCTGCGCGTTTGGCTGTACACAATGCAGAGTTGGTTCCGACTTTGTTATATGGCAGCGAAACGTGGTTATTACAGAAGAAGAATGAAAGAAAGATGAATGCTGTGGAGGTGCGATCTTTTCGTAGGATATGCGAAGTCAGCTTAGCTGTTCGAATCCGCAATGAAGAGATATTGCAAATATGGCAAAATGGCAGGTACTAGCGAGAATGTCACAGTGAGAATGAAGAAGAACGTGCTCAGCTGGTTTGGGCATGTCGAACGAATAAGTGATGAAAGAATGGCAAAAAAGATCTATGATGAAAAAGTGAGCGGTAAGAGAGGTAGGGGAGACCTCGGTTGACCTTCGAAAACACAGTATCAAGTAATCAAGATACTGGAGGAAGGTCACGTAAAAAGCATGAGGATCCCCCGGAGGGCATATATGAAGAGGTTGATGACAGTGGACGAGGCGAAAGAGGTATATTGAAACCGTAACGTTTGGCGCTCCGTTCTCTCTGACTACCCCGCTAGGGATAAAGCGTGAAACTATGAAAGCAGAAATATACATACATAATACATACATACTAACTACACAACTAATATACATACATACTAACGTCAGCAGAAATATACATAATATTTCTGCTGACGTTTAAAGGGAAAAGAATAATTTTATTATCATTTATTACAAAATTCAGATATATTTTTTTATTATTTTAGTTTCTTCAGAGATGTCTTTAATGTTTTCGGCAAAGAGTTTTTATATTAATTTACAAATTTTACCATGTACTTTACATCTCTCAACAGTGGTCATGATCACGACGTGAGCACCATCTCAAACAAATTTAATATTAAAATTTTACTGATTCATTTCGATTGATGGTCTTCATCACGATCTCCATTAACTAAGCTGACTCTGCATATTATTATTTTCCATTCATTAAATAATAATTGAATCCATATAATTACATTGCTTTCATAAGTTAAGCTTAAGACACAATCGAAAATTAAGAAATTAAAATTCCATTGTTTTCACAGTTCCGTACCTGCATAGAAAACACCTTTAACCTTCTACTATAAGGGTATGTGAACAAAATGATAGTATAAGGCTTATAGGATCGCTTTATTGTATGTCGCCTGTTTGTCAAGACCACCTACCTCATGTGACGTGTGGAGGTAACAAGCTGAAATTAAAATAATATTAAATATCCAGGAACCGTTCCCTTGGAGCACAAAAAAATTAAGCTTTTGAGTCAAAAGTCACCAACGTTTATGCATCGTTTTGGCTGAATTGCATTTAATTCTCATTAAATTGTTGAATTGCTCGTAATCAAAACCGACTCACACTTGACCTTGTTCTGACCGTTGCCTGACCTTGAGTTGAATATTATTTTCTTTAACATTACACATCTTCCGCATACAGCAGGGCAGGTGCAGATAGAGAAGAAAGAGAACAGTTCAAAGCTAAATTCCAGCCAACAATTATTTCCATACTTATCCATAAATATATATATGAGTATTCTTTGTACGGAGAATAGACAAGAAACTAAATAACATGTGTTATATATTAGCATTTTCATTATATTTTTAACACACAGTACTTAACACTAATATATTATTATCTTATTTTTCGCACTTTACGCAGTTACTAATGACATGGAACGAGACATGCCGGAGATACGATTACAAAAGATTTGTAAAGAAATAATGAGACTCTTCAAACGCTCTTCTAATTGATTACTGAGGCTTAAAAATTCTTTTAAGCCTATTTAATAGCTTAACGCCCAAGTAAGTAAATTAGTGTTTTTTAGGAGCTGTGTATTTAAATGATTTGAAACGTTTTATATTTTAAGTGTCTAATTATATTCTTAGTTAGGTCAGTCTCGGTGCAGGGGTACAAGCGTGTGAATAAAAACGCGACAGGTTGTGGGTTCAATTCCCACTCGAGGAAATTAAATATGAAATATTTTAATTTCTTCGCTCTAGTGTTGAGGCAAAGCGCGGCGTTGAGTTCCGCCACGGAACACAAATGGGGAACGGAATGTCCTAAACACTAGGTTCCCTCTGCCTATTCTGTTTTGTGCGGAATATAGTGTAAAGCTTAGTAAATGATAATGGTTACAATTTTTTATCGACTATCTATATATATTTTATTTCTATACAGTATGAAATAAAGTCTAAACTCTTCTAAACTCTTATTTTTAGACTTAAATACTATAACTGTTAAATTTAAAACGTCAATTTTTATCTAAAATGTAACGAACATTCCAGTGTAATTCATGTCTTCTTATTGTTCAACTTGTGAAAATTATTTTATTGCATTACTTATGGGACACTAAGCGCCATCTATGGATGAGTAGTTGAACTAGTGTCAACTGTCATTGTATGATTTGACAACGTCATTTGTAAATAGCGTTCAGAAATCAAGACATTAATCCGAGAACTTTGTAATAAATTTAAGATTTTTGTATATCTTACATATTATTTTACAGTTTAGGATCAATTTCCCAACAAGTAAATTATTTAAATAACATTGTTTAGATCAACTTCTTTTTTTAAGCAACAAATTATATATGAGAAATAAGTACAAGTTAAACCTAACAAATTAAAATAACCGTAAAACCGTATTCTAAGAAAATAAAGATAAGTTCTATGTCTGTCTTCACTGTTTGCTATTAAACATGAGTTCGGTATTTTAGTTTTAACTTAACTATAAAAAAATGGGTGATATTAATCTACATATTTTTTGTTCTGTATTATTCTCATTAATTCATATGTAAGATGAATGAACCACAATTACTATATTTCTTTTATTTTTTTATAGCTTCACGCTGTATCCCGCATATAGCACTCTGCTAGAAATTAGTGTTAAGGTACTCCATTCCCCTCACACCGCCCTTTCAAGTTATGATTGCATGTTGATTAGCTGAACACGATGTGACGTTTCGTCTTGTTACTAAAGCGTAATGAAAATAATTAATTCAGAGTAGATCCACAAATGTGTTCTGTGGCAGCACTGGAGTAGCGTCTACCTAACTTCATTTTCCCACCATCTTTGTTCGTCTTCGTTTTTTCTTTGTTGAGATCGTCCTACATTCTAATTTTATTATTTTAGAACAAAGTCTTCAATATAATTAAATACTTGATTTGTTTATAGTTTTTTTTATCTTTCATAGTGGAACTGGAGGAAAGAGTGGAATTGAAAGAATCTTCAAGAATAAGTTACAAGGCAGGACAAACTATAGGTAGAATCTTCAAGAATAAGTTACAAGACAGCAACAAACTAAAAATGGAGGCAAGTATATTTTTAAATATAAAAATAATAATTTAAAACTAAAAATAGTGTAGGAATATTTTAGGGGCTATTTAATTATTGCAAAGTAAAAGGAAAAATGCTATTATATATATCTATATAATAGTTACATACACGTAATTTTATATAATAATTGCACTAGTGTTAGTGCTGCTAGTGCTTCAATTTATTTTTAGACTATGTTTTTAAAATATTTTTAGTAAACATAAAACTTTGAACGAAGCGAAATTCAAACCCATATAAGTAACTTTCAAAACGTAAGACACAGAGATGCTATAACAACATGAATAAGTTGTTAGGAGCGCGTATGATAAAATGTACAATTCTGAAGCGAGTCCGGGCTTGAATTCCGCTACTTTGAAATTTTTATATATACTTTATTGCATAAAACAAAACATACAGTAATATAAAATTAAAAATTAGTTGACAAGGGTGGACTTATTTCTTAAAGAAATCTCTAATTTTTATATGTTTTAAAAATATATTAGAAGTAAGAAGCTAACCTTAAGATAATTAAAAGAAAAATAATAATTGTAACATTATTTCCTCCTCATGTATAGAGTGTACAGTTTCATCGAGGTAACCAAAAAGCTCAGCTACGACAGGCTGACGGGGACATTGTCCAAGTGCAGGATGCGATGAGCTCCGAGTTTCAGGAGTCGGCCCAGTGGATGCAGAACAGATGCAGCTGAGATAAGAGAGAAGTTGATTGATACTTTGCAAGATAAAGGTATGTGTCTACCTTATATCTCCTTTAGTAGCTCTAAGATCTCTATTGAGTTTGTGTATATCTACATAAATTTAATTAGGTATATTATAGCTTACAAGACATGGCTGGCTATTGTGGTTGACATGTGGTGTGACTATGAATTATTTTCATTGGTCTGCTCTGGAAAGACGAAACGCAGCGTCGAGTTCCGTAATTTACGACGCAATGTCTCACATTCAGTCAGAAGGAAGAATCAAGTGTCTAGGTTACAGTGTACACTATTAGATATAGAGTAAATACGTAAAGCTATAATTAAAAGCTTTTTCCATTTACCCTGAGTTACCCACAAGACAAAGTCTTACAGAAATAAAACATTTAGATAGGTACCTACACTACACATTAAACAGATAACTATGCTAATATAATAAAGCGGAAGAGTATTTGGTTGATCATGCTAATCTAAGAACCTACAGGTACAAAATAAAAAAATATTTTTGCATTGGATAATCAATATGAAAGAAGACTAGGTTACATTAAAAAAAAACATTCAAAATATTCTTTATTCAAATAGGCAATTATTATAAGCACTTTTGAATCATCGAATGAACATATGAACAAAAAGTTACCACCGGTTCGGAAGGCAGTTCGGTTGAGAAGAGCAGGCAAGAAACTCAACAGTTGCTCTTTTCGAAATCAATGGTACAATCTATTACATTTGCTGGCAGCTATCCTGCATAACATTCAATAGACATTAATTCCATACACGTTTATCCTCTAAATATTCTTGAACTGTTTAATAAGCTTTACTTTGTTAGAATTTTTTTTTACAGATATTTTCAATTTTGGAGTGGCAAATACACTGCGGAATTTTATTATATACATGTATGCTCAGACCCATAAAAGATTTATTAACTTTTTGGAGGCGAAAACTGAAGTGGAATAACAATAAAAATATGAAAAAAATTAAAGAACATTCTTTTTAACATTTAGTTAGACGTAGGATTTTTTTTTCTGAACCGAACTGAACACATGAGTTTTCATGAATTCTACTTTTATTTTGAAGGAATCTAACGCAAAAAGGCAACTAATAAAAAAAATATGTATGTTTATTTTTAAATTGCAGTAAAGAAAGAATGATGTCCGACAGAAATCATTAATCAATAAGTTCACATCCAAATCACTCAATGTCAGATTTATTTTAAAATGGTTGTTGTTAGTTTTTTTATAGTTCAGATATAACGTTATTTATATTGTGAGTAACACTGGAATATCAAG